>CACVCL010019787.1:0-97495 GCA_902729485.2 Mus minutoides | reverse complement strand
TGGAATGGTAAGGGACTGCAGGAGAGTCTTCTCATTTAAAAATGGAAGGTGAACAGTGGGAAAGACGAAGATTAACAGCATAATTAATAAAAATGTTTATCCTGCAGGACTGTAACATTGTTCTGCATTTGCCCCTGCACATGATACAGCAGCACAAAGCTGTAATTTTCAAAAAAGATGGCATCATGTACCTCATACACACATAAAGCCAGCTGGTGTCAAGGTTTTACTTGACCTACTAGCTAGGGAGTGAACAAAAATGGTGTTATAACCAATTTAAAAGCATATGAAAGGCTAAGTGGTTATAGACAATGTTAGAGTAAGGTTGTGAGGTCAGACACAAAACTGGTTGATGTCCAGTTTAAAAAGAAAAACAAAACCAAAACAACCTTAGGGGTCATCTGTCCCGGTAGAGAGAATGTGTTTGCATCTCAAAACAACACACACTTTGCCCAGAGAATTAGAAAGCCAATTCCAACACTACAATATAAATGCCCTGTTCTCTCTTCTGCCTACTTCCAAATTTCAAGTAGCTTTCCTGGTATAGAGTAAAGGCAGTTTTGTAAACGAAAAGGGAACAGAGAGTCCAGAAAACAACAACAACAAAGTCATCAGGAAGCTCTGGGAACCCAAGCATCCTTCCTGATTTAGGAGAGAACTGGCAGCCAAGAACTTCCAAATCAGGGAAGCAGAGGTACTTAGAGGACTGCCAACCTGCTCCCATCACCCAAGAGAGCAATGCAGCATAGGTACTGAGGAGGAAGTCATTAGGGAGCACCTTTGCTCTCTCAAACACTAGGAAGGAAAACCATGGACAGAACACCTGCTCTAGGAAAGGAGTCTACAGCTAACAGCACAGTTCCAAGCAAAAGGATAACATTAAAAGATGCCTGCATGGCTGAACGGTTTGCTGACACCTATGGAGTCTGGTGTAGCAGGTCCTTAACTCTGGTTTGCTTTTGCCACTGGGGGAGTTGGAGGAGCATAATAGAAAGAATAGCTGACAGGTGTTAGGCTTCAAGATGAGAGGGAAGCCTCGCTAGGGCAGAGGTAGGAGGGGGAGAGCACTGTCATTTGATTTTTCTACTATCAAAAGATCTTATTTTGGAAATCTTATAAACAATGGAAATTCTCCCATAGATATGTAACCTTGGAAATTCAAGCTCGAGGCATCAGCTAATTCCATGTCTGAAAAGAGCTCACTCTCTGCTCCCAAGATAGCACCTTGTTACCATGGTCACCAGAGAGGACAAATTCTTTGTCCATTCTTGTTGGAAGGTAGAATAGGTCAGACAGTACCCTTGATCCTCTTTTCTAAGGACACTAATCCCATTAACAAGGGCTCAGCTCTTAAAAGTCCCAGTTTTGAGACTGTCTTTTCAGGTGCAGGCCACACCAGTCAAAAGGACAGGTGAGTGAGTCCCTGCCAGCTGAACTGTGTGACTCCCTAGACTCAGCTCCCCAAGACCCTCCCCACCTCAGCCCCATGCCTGGCCGGGCTCCTGTCCCTAATTCCAGCAGAATCCAGATGCTCAGGTACAGGCCAGACCTGTCAGAAGAACAGAGACCCCCTGCTACACCAAAGGCCAAGCAAGGTGCTAGAAGTCAAGCCCCCAACCTGGTCATGGATGCCCTAGTAGTTTAGAGGTCAAGCCGGCCACCATAAATCCAGGCCACAAAGCCCAGAAGACCAAAGAACAAACAGAGACCAAGGAACAAAATTCCCAGCCAACAGAGACAAACCCAGAAATCAGCACCCAAACCTATAATCATCCCAAACTCAGATGCCCAAATGTATCTTAGAGAGACCAGGGATACAAAGCACATAGCTAAACATAATAAAGGCAATATACAGCAAGCCAACATCCAACTAAATGGAGAGAAACTTTAAGCAATTCCACTAAAATCAGAGACAAGACAGGGCTGTCTACTCTCTCCATATCTACTCAATATAGAACTTGAAGTTCTAGCTAGAGCAACAAGACTACTAAAGGAGATCAAGGCGATACAAATTGGGAAGGATGAAGTCAAAGTATCTTTATTTACAGATAATATGATGATATATATTAGTAACCCCAAATATTTGGCCAGGGAATTCCCACAACTGATAACCACATTCAGAGAAACGGCTGGAAACAAAATAAACTAAAAAAAAAAAAAAAAAAAAAAAAAAAAAAAAAAAAAAAAAAAAAAAAAAAAAAAAAAAAAAAAAAAAAAGAATCAGAGGGAGGGTCAGGCTACCATGCAGACATGGCCAAGTCCAAGAACAATACAGCACAGCCAGTTTCACAAATGGCACAGAAATGGCATCAAGAAACCTCGGTCACAAAGATACAAATCTCTTAAGGGTTGACCCCAAGTTCCTGAAGAACATTGCTTTGCCAAGGAGTATAACAAGAAAGGCCTGAAGAAGATGCAGGCTAACACTGAAAAGGCAATGAGTGCATGTGCAGAGGCCATCAAGGCCCTGGTGAAGCCTCAGGCCATCAAGCCCAAGATGCCAAGGGGCCCCAGCTGCAAACTCAGCCATCTGGCTTTCAACACTCACCCCAAGCTTGGGAAGCGGATTCCAAGCTCCATGGCCAAGGGTCACAGGCTCTGCCAACCAAAGCCCAAGGTTTAAACCAAGGCAGAGGCCAAAGCTCCAGCCTAGGCCCAGGCTTCAGCTCCAGCTCAGCCTCCCAAAGGTGACCAGACCCCCATTAAGGCCTCATAGAAAAAGTTCCCACCAGTGTGAAGACAGATGGACTGCTGTGACACACCTACCTACACACTGTTTACAGATGACCAGTGTCCTGTGCTGTTTTTACAAGAAAACTTGAGGCAAGATAAAAAAAAAATCAGTAGCCCTTCTATATACAAATGATAAAGTGGCTGAGAAAGAAACTAGGGAAGCAGCACCCTTCAATATAGCCACAAATAATATAACTATCTTAGTGTAACTCTAACCAAGCAAGTGAGAGACCTATACTACAGGAACTTCAAGTCTTTGAAGAAAGAAATTGAAGATATCAGAAGATAGAAAGATCTCTCATGCTCATGGATCAGTAGGAATGATATAGTAAAAATAGGCATCTACCAAAAGCAATCTACAGACTCAATGCAATCCCCACCAAAATTCTAATCCAATTCTCTACAGACCTTAAAAGAACAATTCTCAACTTCGTGTGGAAAAATGAAAACCTCAGTATAGCTAAAACAATCCTATACAATAAAAGAATTTCTGGAGATATTACATCCCTGGTTTCAAACTGTACTACAGAATAATGGCAATAAAAACTGCATGGTTTTGGTATGAAACAGACAGATTGAACAATGGAATACAATTAAAGACCCAGAAGTAAATCCACACCCCAACGGACACTGGGTTTTTGACAAAGAAGCCAAAATTATACAGTGGAAAAAGAAAACATCTTAAATAAATGGTGCTGGTCTAACTGGATGTCTACATGTAGAAGAATGCAAAAGGATCCATATCTATCACCCTGCACAAAACTCACGTCCAAGTCCAAGTGGACTTGACAAAGAGAAAGTCCCCCCTTATAGCTTTGACAGTATTGGCACAGGAAACAACTTCCTGAACAGAACCCAAATAGCTCAGGCACTAAGACCAACAATTAATAAATGGGACCTCATGAAACTGAAAAGCTTCTGTAAGGCAAAGGATACCATCAAAGAGACAAAATGGCAGCCTATAGAATGGGAAAAGAGCTTCATCAACCCCACATACAACTGTGGGCTGATATTCAAAATATATAAAGAATTCAAGAAAGTAGACATCAACAAACCAAATAGCCCAATTTTAAAACGGGGCATAAATCTAAACAGAGAATTGTTGACAGAGGAATCTCTATCAATAGAAGCACGTGAAGAATATTCAACATCCTTAGCCATCATGGAAATGCAAGTCAAAACAACTCTGAGATTCTATTGTATACCCATAAGAATGGCTAAGATCAAAAATTCAAGCAACAGTTCATGTGGAGTAAGGGGAATAAGTCCTTCATTGCAGTGGGAGTTCAAACTTGTACAGCCACTTTGGAAATCAATTTGGCAGTTTCTTAGAAAACTGGGAATAGATCTACCTCAAGACCCGTCAATACCACTCCTGGGCATATACTTAAAAAAATGTTCCACCTAACTACAAGGACATCTGCTCAACTATGTTCACAGCAGCTTTATTCATAATAGCCAGAAACTGGAAACAACCTAGATGTCCCTCAGCTGAAGAATGGATAAAGAAAATGTGCTTCATTTACACAGAGGAATAGTATTCAGCTATTAAAAACAATAACATTGTGAAATTTGCAGGCAAATGGATGGAACTAAAAAAGATCATTCTGATTGAGATAACCCAGACCCAGAAAGACAAACATGGTATGTATGTCTTATAAGCGGATATTAGCTGTAAAATAAAAGATAGCCATGCTATAGTCCACGGATCCAAAGAAACTAAATAACAAGGAGGGCTCAAGGTGGACACATAAATCTCACTGAAAGGGAAAAATAAAATCCTGGAGTCGGGGGAGGCTAGCCTAGGGAGGGAGTGGGGATGGGAACAGAAGGGACCAGGTGCAAGGAGGACAGGGGGAGAGAGTGCTGGGAAAGACAACTGGAATCTGGGTCAGGCAGCTTTTCTGGAATGAGCTAGAAACCTAAGGCAATGGAAACTTCCCAGAATCTATGAGAGTGACCCTAGCTACGATTCTTAGCAATGGGGGATATGGAGCCTGTAACCAGGAAGGACTTCCAATGGAGGGACAGAAACACCAAACAAGCCACAAAACCTTTGACCTACAATTTGTCCTGCCTACAAGATATGCAGGAGTAAAGATGGAGCAGAAATTGAAGGAATGGCCAACCAATGATTGCTCCAGCTTGAGACCCATGTGATGAGATGGAGCCTACCGGGACACTGTTAATGATATTCTGCTATCTTGCAGATAGGAACCTAGCACAACCATCATCAGAGAGCCTGCACCTAGCAACTGATAGAAACAGATGCAGAGACCCACAGCCAAACATTAGTTAGAGCTTGGAAAATCCTACACAAGAAAGGGAGAAGGGATCATAAGAACCAGAAGAGGGAAGGACACCAAAAGAAACCTTACAGAATCGATTAACCTGAGCCCATAGGGACTCACAGAGACTGAACTGTCAACCAGAGAGCATGCAACAGATGGACCTAGGCCCTCTGCACATATATAACAGTTGTCTGACTTGATCTTTATGTAGGACTCCTAACAGCAGGGACTGGGGCTGGCTGTCTCTGACGTTGTTGCCTGACTTTGGACCTTTTCCCAGTACTTGGCTGCCTCGTCTAACCGCAATAGGAAAAGATGTGCCTAGTTTTACAACTTGATATGTCAAGGCTAGTTTATATCCATGGGAGGCCTCTCTTTTTCTGAGGAGAAAGGGAGAGGAGAAGAAATTAATTAATTTTAAAAAGACAAATATGATGCAATTTCCTGTGTGTACAATCTGAAATACTCCACTTCATAAGGTCAAAGACTAGAATAATGGTTTCCGGGAGCTAGAAAAGTAGGAGAGAGGGAAATAGGATTGTCTTACCTGTGAGTGTTAAGCTGGAGTTAGATAGAAGGAATAAAATTTGTTATTCTGTGTGCTACAGTAACTGCTAGTAACACTATATTGTTTCAAAATAGCTAGATGGAAGAAAATATTTTGGATGTTTCCACCACATTGAAAGATAAATGTTTGAGGCAAGGATATACTCATCATCTGGTGTTGTGTATCCATTTTTTCTCAACTGAAACACTTCCTGCTGGAGGGAGAAAGGAAATTCATACAACTTGCATGACCCTGGAAGCTCAAAAGAATGACAAGTTTCACAAGGCCCCTCCCTGAAGCTTCATAAGCAGTAACAATTGCTAAGGAGGGGAGACTCTGAGCAGCCTGCAAAGTGGATGCATCTTCCAAGAGTCATCACCCATGGTGGGGGTGACGCACCTGCCTTTGAGTCAGCCAGGCTCCTGCAAGTAACCCCAGTAAACTCAATGGTTTGCCTTGCTGAACTTGCATGAAGTCACCTCTTTGGCCTGTAATTGGTGTCCCATCTAGGGAGAATGGACATCTTACATCTTCCCTGGAAGAGTCACACTCTGCCTTGATTTGATCACAATACAATGTAAATACAAAAGAAAAAAGAAAAAAATCTTAAGATGATTTCTACAGCCTTTAAAAATGAGTAGTTAATATTTAGTTAGCACTCAACAAGGTGAAGAGCTATCACCACATCTAGGCCAGAAGGAAAACGGAAGAAATTATGGAAATTTACCTGTTTAAAGGATGCCACCTGACAAAAGTTTCCTTTGGCAGACAGAATAACTTAGTCATGGCAAAGGGACAAGAAAGGAGCCTGAGAAATACATTCTATGACCTCATCCTTGCCTGACTCCCAGTCCGCCTCCAATTGACCAAACTCACCTGGAAGCCAGAGCCTAAAGGACTTGAAGTATCTACAGACTGTCCCAGGGCATAGAGTCAACACCAAGGAAAGGGTAAGTCTGGAAGAAAAGATGAAAAGGCTCCTGCCTGGTCTCTAACTTCATAGAAAAGGAATGAAGAAAGAGAGGGGGGGATTTTTAAAAATAACTGTTAGGTATGAGTGGCAGTAGTAAGAAAGGAGAATAACCCAGGGATGACACATCTGGGTCAAGAGGGCAGTAGGTCAAGAGACAAACAGGAACATGTCCAGAAGTGTCGGAACAGATTTATTCCAAATGAAATCTTTAAATACCTGCTTTCCTTCACAACATTTCAATAAGTATCCCCATATGACCAGGATCCCAAGCACATTTTAAGGCTCTATACCTACATATTTCCCACCAAGCCCTGTGTCTTCCACTTGAGGACTCCAACCCCAGTCTCTAAACCATGCTGTCTCTTCACAATTTAGCGGAGAAGCCAGCCACCATGATGTTCTCCCCAGTGATGTAGCTGGCATCTGGGGAGCACAGGAAGGATACAAGCCCGGCACATTCTTCCGGCTCTCCTAACCTGTGGGAGAGAAGAGATGAGTCACAGGAAACAGCAATGGGTTCTGACCTGGGCTTCTGCAGTCCGCGCGGGGCACCTAGCATTCACCAACCTCACTAAGAGGGTAACAGTGGCTGCCAGAAAATCTGTCCTCCTGCCCCCAACTCAGGATTCCAGAAGGGGAAGCAGCTGGCAGAATGGCAGCCAGAATGAGGTCTTTTTCATATTGAAAAATAATTTTCCCTAGAAAGAGACACAGAGCACAGATGACACCCCCCCAAGGCCGACCTACCGCTGCACTCCAAAGATTTTATTCATGTCAGGCAGCATGTTCGGCATCGTTTTCTCCTAGAGAGAGAAATTGCAGAACCAATGTCAGGCAGAGGACAGTAGGGTAGAAACAGCATCGTGGCTGACCCACACTTCCATGGAGGATAGGATGAACACCAGTCTGCTCAAAGAAGAAAGAGACCCTCATCCTTCAGCAGAAAAGTAAGGGACTGCTGCCCAAAGACTGATCCTGGAATGGGGGATCTCGCTGCATGCCCAGGCTCTGTGGGCATCCATTCAGATGGAAGACTGGCCCAAAAAGGGACTGTGGAGAGGGTCATGTAGGAGGGCGGGGACTGAGATCGGAAGGCGCATGTCATGCTCACCCGTAAGCTAAAGTCAGTCTTGATAATTCCTGGCACTAGGCAGTTGACTCTGATGCCCTTTGGAGCCAGCTCCACAGCCAGAGACTTGCAGAGCCCCAACACAGCGGTCTTGCTGGTGTTGTAGACGCCCAGCTTCTGAGAAGCAAAAAATCAATATGGTAGGAAGGGATCTTCCCGGAACAAAGGTTGTTTCTGAGCTGCAGACTACAAAGATATACCTGACTGTAGGCCCGAACACAGACTTTCTCCCGTTGTGCCTCACCACCCCAACGGTAGTATTTTCAAAGACTCAGGTTCTCATCTATGTTATCAAGTTGCTGTCATGTATATCCCAGCTTGACACAGAGCGTTGCACTGTTCTTTTGAATAGTCAGTGAGAGCACTAAAATTAGGAGATTCGGGGTCCTAGCCTGGCAGAAAGGCAAACTAGCATCACTTACAGGAAAATGGCAGATAGTTGCTCCTTGGGGGTAAAATGAGATCATACTATCTGACTTAGAGCATTCACAATTCCATCCCGGAGATATGTAGTTTATTTCTATTTTATCTAGCATCAAGAGTCAGTTCTCCCATACCCCGCTACAAGGTCTCACAAGAAACCAAGGCAGCTGGCGCTCACCCAGCTTACCAGAGGGTGCTCATACTCACTGGAACTGGTACATAAGCCACTCCGGAGGACACCAGAACAACGCTGCCTCCCCTTGAGGAGAAAGGGATGCGGAGTGAAATTAGAGATTCATTCCATTAAAAGAGTCAGGAAACTGCTTTTACGCTAAGAGTAAATGAGTTCAGAGTTCACAGTGAAAATGTAAAAGGCTTAGCAACTATCTAGAACTTCGAGACATGAGACATCCAAATTAGTGGACATTAAAGTCACTGCCACCCAATAAATACAGCCAGAGTGGTATCCCTTAGACAGGGCCCCCAAAGTGAGGTAGCACACCCAGACAGCGAAGCTCAGGTAATGTTCAGATGGAGGGACCTCCGTGGAGTCAGTGGGTCACCAAGGAGTCCCAAGCTTTAACCACAGGATACACAGAAGCACCAGGCTGTGTAACAGGTCAAAGGAAGGCGTTCGTGGTGCCTTTGACCAGGAGAGAAACAAGTGAGATGGACGACAATGGAAGGCAAGAGGGAAAGATGGGGACCCCAGACTGTTTCACTCTGAACCCTTCATCATTACAGATGTCACAAAAAGCAAGGTCGCTGAGATGAATGCCATAGGGCCTGAGAAAGGTCCTTTGAGGATATGGAAGGCAAGTCATCCCAGAAAGGATATCACAAGTCATGTCCTTGAGGGGCACAGCAGGTCTAGAAACAAGACTTGTCCCAAATGACACACCTGCCACACACATACACACATCCCAATACAGCTTCAACTACCTTGGCCTCTACCCAAGCATTTCCTATGGGTAAAAATTAATCTCTGTGGCCCCCACCAGCACCCACATGCACTTACCTTCTGTTCTCCATGTAGGGCAGCACCTTGCTTAGCAACAGAGCTGGGGACTTCACATTTACATCCAGGATCTGAAATCCCAAATAATACAGAGGTTGGGCTGTGGAGACGGACACTACTGCCTGGAGCCCTGTCCTAGAGCCAGACTAGGAAAGAAGCTCCCTGAGCAGGGGAGGAAGCTGAGACGCTGAGTCCTTTCACTGTGTGTGAGGGTCAGAGTTTGTCTGAGGGAACCCGTGCTTCTGAGGCCCCTGAGCTCTCTAGGCCTCAGAGAATTACCAGACTGTGTGGCCTAAGGGCCTTCTTATTGTCGGCTCCCATACAATCTCCACCACTGCCTTCCAGAGGAAAGGCTGAGGAAGCACAGGGAAGTGAGGGTGTGGAAGTTAGTTATCAGAGACTGACTGAAAGGGAGACTGGGTGAGAGAAAAGAAATCTGTACTCAGCACCTAGCCTACCTCAGGAAGTGTTAGGACCCGGGGCTGGTGTTGCTCATTCATATACTAATTATCTGGGATAATATTTTGGTTGGGTTAGGTTGGGTTAAGCCTTTTTTGCAGTGTTGGAACTCAAACCCTGGTCATCTATAAAAATAAAGAACTGGGAAAACCTGGATGTGGTTGGAGGGTGAGGTGGAGGGACTGGAAGGTGGATCAAGAAAAGCCAGGGAACCGCAGAGGGAAACGTGGGGCGGAGCCACAGAGGGAAACGTGGGGCGGAGTCTACCAAGAGGACATGGAGGGGTGGCCCACGGGAAGGGATTGGTGCATTGACATCAGGGGCCCATTCCTTGCCGCTAGGGACAGGATGGGGCTCGGACGTGACTAATCACGGGTGGACTCTTCAGGATAACAGGGGTGGGATCTGCAGAGGCAATAGGAGCTCCCTGAGTACTCAGCGACTTCCAGCTGGGATGGCAGAACTGGGGGGAGAGTGCCATCCATCGCTGTAGAGGTGAGGTGTCCCTCTGAGCTCCCAGAGATGCTCCTTGGAACAGCCAGACTAAAGGATTCACAGAGAGGCCAATTGATCCATATTGTAACATTTTATAAACCTGAGCCAGAGGGTCTCTGCCATAGACAGATCCAGAAATCATTTCCTGGCATCTCAGGACTTAGGAGCGGTGATCAGCAGGAGATTCAACATGTTCTACTGGAACCTGGTAGAGCCTGGGCCTGACTCATGTAAGCTCCATTTTCATCCACCCAAGCCAATGCTGACACAGCTATATGAAAACTCAGGCATGGTGTGGGCACATGCATTTTTAGAGTCACGAGTAGATGTCAGCACCACTTAGGATGTGTAAGGCACTGTGCTCACCTTGTCCCAGATCTGTTCACTGGCTCCCAGGGTGCTTCCCACCAGAGGATTGACTCCGGCCACACACACAAGGAAGTCAATGCCCCCAGAATGCTTCAGGGCCTGCAGAGCAAACGATCGTACATGGAGGTGAAGGAATTGGGGTAAAGACCCAAAGAAAACCATCACTATGTTTTGAATCAGAAATATCCCCACAGGTTCATGTTTTGAATGTTTGTTCCCCAGCCATTGCACTGTTTGGGGGAGGCTATGGATCTTTAGGAGGTGGAGCCTAGCTGGCACAGGGTCACTGACGGCAGTCCTTTGAAGGCTGGCCCACAGTACCTACCACACTTTCTGCATGCTGGTGTCCTGTGATGAGAACAGACTTGGCCACATACTTCCACATTCATGACTTCCCAGCCATTGCCATGATGGACAGAAACCACAAACCAAGATTACCTTTTATTTAACTTGTTTCTGAAAGGTATTGTGACCACAGCCAACTAAAGCAGTGCTAACTGGCCATCCTGGGGCTGGGCCAGGCTGGAGCCAGATCCTGACAGAGACTCAATAAAATGGTATCTCTTGCCTTCTGGGGTGCATAAAGTTTCTGCCCTGTAAGGCATCTCATTGGTTTCTGGGTCCCATCCTTCCAGACCTTTGCTCTCAGCTCTTCTGTTTCTAGTTAATTCCTTCTCTGCTGTCTCCTCTGATCTGGAAGGCTCCTCCTTTGTTCACTACAGCCCCTGCTCATTCCATGTTCCTTCAGATCCCACCTCACAACTCACTTCTTCTGGGGTGGTTATAGCAGGATCTTACCCTGGAGCTCCTATTTCAGAAGCTAGACTAATGGCCTAGCAATACAATCTATATTGGGCCAGGGCTACACTGCTCAGACTTTATCTGGAGACAGATCACTTGGGTATTTGACAACTCCAGCCCCTAGGAGGTTCTAAGCAAGATCCTCAGTCTTCTCTTTGCTTAGTATAAGCAGCACAGATGTTCCTACCTGTCGGGAAATCTTTTAGTCACATCTCACTATCCTGAGAATGTGGGATTGGCTTCATTTACAGACCTAGAGACCCCGATTCCCTCAAGTCAGGGATAGACCCGTGTCCTTTCATCTGTCCCAGCCTGTAGCTCCTTACTGTGGTCACAAGGTGCTGGCGGTCCTCAGCCTTCCCCACGTGGCACATGGTGCCGGTCACACTCAATCCCTCCTCCTTCAATATGGTCACAGCTTCATCCACATTCTCCTGCTTTCGGCTGCAGATGACCACATGCGCCCCATCCTGGGCCAGACGCCTGGCGATGGCAAAGCCAATCCTGTTGGTAGAAGAGGAGATGGTGGTGATGGTTTCAGCCCTCTCTGTCTTGTTCCCAGACAGACCCTGATGACTATGTTTCCCTCATATTGCTCCGGCAGTGGCTCCCAAGTCTTCAGTAGCAGGTGAGAGAGATCGGTGAGCACATTCCATATGCCAGTCATTCACAGTCTGCTCATTCCATTCTCACAGATGTATGTGTGGTAAGTATATTATATAAATTAAGATGTCTTTATGATTTTACTAAAAGGAACTTGGAAAATTCATGTTCCATCAGAAGAGTCATAGCCTTCTTGGCTATGCAGCCTACGATACTGTAACTCAGCATTGCCACCCTCTCCCAGCCTCAGGAGGCTGGCATGGATTAGACTCTCTATAGACCTATTGCCTGCCCTCTGCAATTTTAAAACTTCTCTCCTAGAGAATGTGCAACCCTTTAGGTCTCCTATCACTGAGGAGGAGGTCTGAAGACTCTTAACTAGTATTGGTTAAACAGCTATGATCAAGTTAGAGAAAAGAGGCATGTGCCCAGCACCTTGTCAAAATGATCTGCGGCTGCCAGGGATCCATCCCACAATCAGCCACCAAACATAGACACTATAGCATATGCCAGCAAGATAGTGCTGAAAGGGCCCTGATATAGCTGTCTTGTGGGAGACTATACCAGTGCTTGGCAAACATGGAGGTGGATGCTCACAGTCAGCTATTAGATGGAACACAGGGTTCCCAAGGAAGGAGCTAGAGAAAGTACCCAAGGAGCTGAAGGGGTCTTCAACCCTATAGCTGGAAGAATAACATGAACTAACTAGCTCATTTCTCTAGCTGCATATATAGAAGAGGATGGCCTAGTTGGCCATCATTGGGAAGAGAGGCCCCTTGGTCATGCAGACTTTATATGCCCCAGTACAGGGGAACACCAGGGCCAAGATGTGGGAGTGGGTGGGTAGGGGAGCAGGGCCGAGAAGGGGGAGGGTATAGGGAACTTTCTGGATAACACTTGAAATATAAATGAAGAAAATATCTAATAAAAGTTGGAAAAAATGATCTGGATAGCTGGGAAATTTAAAAGTATTCTATGGGTTATGAATACTGAGAACTGGGAGCACACAGAAAGATGTAAGACCTCACAGGGGCTGGAAAGTCTAGTTCCTTTGTTGTCCCTGGTGATTCTAAATAGTTCTAAATGTTGGTGATGCTGAGACCATAAAAAAAATCAAGAGGTCGATGATCTCCCGCCATCGGGGGATGGTAAGAAGAGCATAGCAATATGGGAGCCAGGGGACAACTGGAAGTGGGGGGGGGAGGGGCTGTGGGAACCAGGGTAAGGGATCATAGACCGTTCTGAGCTGGTGGCAAGACATCTGCACAGCCCTGGTGCCATAGGAGGTATGATGACAATGTCCTCTGCGTCTGAGGCACAATAGGTGTCAGGCTTTTTTTCTCTTAGCAGAGGATTTGCAAGACAGTGGCTGTGATGGTTTGTATATTCTCGGACCAGGGAGTGGCACCATTTGGAGGTGTAGCCTTGTTGGAATGGGTGTGATCTGGTTGGAGTAGGTGTGTCACTGTGTGTGTGGACTCTCACCCCAGCTGCCTGGAAGTCAGTCTTCCACTAGCAGCCTTTGAATGAAGACATAGAACTCTCAGCTCTGCCTGTGCCATGACAGAGGCTGTCATGCTCCCACCTTGATGATAATGGACTAAACCTCTAAACCTGCAAGCCAGCCCCAATTAAATGTTGTTTTTTATAAGACTTGCCTTGGTCATGGTGTCTGTTCACAGCAGTAAAACCCTAACTAAAACAGAGGCCATGTTGGTATGAAAGACAGGGAGGCAGATGTGCTGCTCTGATGGTAAAATCTTGATTATCGAGGGACTGTCCTACTGACAGTGCTTACCACTACATTTGGACTCCACACTCTTTGTGGGATTCAGTAACCAGATATTTTAAGGAGAGCTGTTGAGATACAGAGTTAAACACCAGGCCTGTGTGATAGTTGTGGGGGAAGCTGGGATGCGCAAGATGTGTGTGTCCTTGAAGACCATGGCAATACCTCCTGGTAATGAGCCAGCCAATACTTCCAGTCACTCACCCTCTCGTAGAACCAGTAACCACAGCCACTTTCCCAGCCAGGGAGCGATTCTCATCCGCTCTTTTGCTGAACCGTCTTGCTGAGACAGGTGGACACAGAGAGCCCCTAGAGGCCCGTGGGATAGACCTGAATATGGCAGCCATTGAAGAAAGACCTGTGAAAGACAATCATGGTTACGGACCACACTGGGACCTGCACTCTTCTGGACACTCCATGGGGTCCCTGACAAGTGTTCCACCATTCTCCAAACTTTCCAGAAAAGCACAGAGCTCTTCACGTCCTTGCTGTAATGTAGGCTCAAGGCAGGCTTCCCCCATCAGGAGCCACAGCATAGTATGTAAGCAGGCATAGGGCTGCACTCAGGGAAGATGCCTGGGAGACACTTGCCTGGCCTGCCTTCATTCCTCCAATAAGAAAAACCACTTACAGGCTGCTTCTTGGTATCACCTTCAGACTTCTTACACACATCCTTTATCCAAACATTGATATTTTCATTTTCTTTGAAGGCTCAAACCCAGAGCCTAATATACATTAGGTAGTTACTCTGGGCTACTTCCCAAGCCCTTGAGCCCTGAACTTGTTTCTTCTCAGCATTTTCAGTTTCCAACCATTCCTTTACCTGGTACACTCTCCTCTCCCCTCAGCTTCCTCCCAAAAACAACAGTAACAACCCGTTTGTCAGTGATAGTAAACTTACCAGCATGTCTAACAAGCAAGTTGCTTCCCTCAACATGGCTCTCCCACTCAACTCTATGGAAAGCCCAGCCATGCACTCCTTTCCTGTTCTCAACTCTATCACCAGGCTTCTTTCCCTACCCTTACCTCTTCCTGACCCAAAATCACACCTCCCAGACTCCTCTGCTCGAAGAGTCCGAAGAGTCCGCATCACCTTGTCATTCTAACTGTATCAGCAGTGCCTCATCTCTGAAGCCACCTCTCAGGCCAGCCCTCCCTTCTCAAACCCTACCTCACCATGCTTAATCTCCATTGTCAGTTTAATTGGATTGAGAAGTGCCGCTGGCATTAAGGGGCTTACCTGTGGACGTATTTATGAAGATGTTTCCAGAGAGGATTACCGGGAAGGAGGTGCTGTGAGTGAGATCCCTGACTGGAGAAAAAGGGGAAAAAGAGGAAGTTGGAAGAGTGCCAACTTCTGTCTTCACTTCCTGAGGCACTGACTCACAACCCCTGCCAGGCCTCTCCACTGTGATGAGCTGTATCCCTTCTTAAGCTATGAGGTAAAACAAATCACTGCCCCAGTGTATGGCTCCTGTCAGGTACTGAGTCTCGGTGCAGAGAAAACTGATGAATGCATTCACTTGCCGCATAGTAAGAAGAAACACCCATTCTCCAGTCCAGTTGCCTCAGAAGCACACATCAAGGCAAGTGGTTGCTGGGGAGGCGGTCTTGGGAAGCAATGTTAAAATTGGAGTGGAGTATATGAGAGGAAAGAGAAAAGAATGTAGGGAAGGTGCATGATCGTGTACATGTCTTTGACCTCTGTGGTCTTCTACAGTTCATCTCTGCTGAGGAACTCTGAGCCGTTGATTCAATGTCATCGGGAATCCAAGGAAACTGATGACTTAGGTTGGACAAACGTTGGCAGTGCCTGCAGGCCTTCAGGGTCTAACACTGAAATTTACCTTCTCGGAAACTCATGAATCCCATACAAACCAGGAGAGGTATCCTTCCTGGTATACTTCCAGCACGTGTCAATCAGTGATTGGATTCCATATTCAGCAGGGAAGGTCTGAAGACCTTGCTCTTGAGATACACAGCAACAAAAACAAGTTCCACACCCCTCCCCAAGAAATGTGTAATATATCAGCCTAAGCATTATAATGACTGAAGATTAATGCCCAGGGATTAAGAATAAGGGGAGGGTCCTTGGGAGAAGCGAATTGAAGCTTGAGGGTAGAACAGCCTACATTAGGAAATAGGGCTGAAGACTTCCCCAGGCACAAAGTGGGCTGGAAAGGTGACTGGCATAGGAGAGCAAACAGCCTAGGTTTGGGGGATGATATGAAACACCATGGAATTGTGAATAAATGATAGCATAAATATCCCTCTGGGCCCAAGTAACTAAAAAATCCTAATCACTCCTCATATGCCTAGCTTCATCTTGACTTAATCCTTTCTATACTTTCTGACTGGTCTTCCAGTCTTTATGTACAGGTTAAAGCCAAGCAAAGACAATGACTGAGTATGGAAAGCTAACCTAACCTTTACTGGGAACAGAGTCGTGAGTCTCTAAAACTTAGCAGGGTCGCAGCTGTTCTCAACATAAGGCTTTAAGCCACCAAGCACCTTTGATCAAAATTTTTGAATTTTAAGGCAAGTTTAATCTTGTTCATCTCAAGGAGGGTTAGGGAATAAATTGTGTCATCTTACAAATCATGTTGAGACTTTACCCTCCAGGATCTTGGGTGTCACCTTCCTTGGAGATGAAGCCATCAAAGAGATGATCATGTTGAAACGATATTGTAGGAGAATAATGAAACAATCTGACTGGCATCATTAGGAGAAGGGGAAATTTAGCTATACCAAAGAGACAGTAGATATTTGTACAGAGTACATGAAGACAATGACAAGATGGCCATCTACAAGTCACTGAGAGATGTGAATTTACAGGTTTTCTGTGGTTTAAGACACCTGGCCTTGTTACCAAATCCTGGTAAATTAGTGTTAACAGCAACAAAGGGGAAAAAAACTCAATGATTTTTCTGTGATATCTCATTTCTCTCAACTCTCCTTTTACCAAGAGATACACGCATAAAAAGCCATGACCTTCCAGAAAACAATCCATAGGAAAACAAAAATAAAAAACAAAGCCCAGGAGGTTGGAAATGCAGTTCAATGGAAGAGCAAGGCGCTTGCCAGCAAATGCAAGGCCCTGGGTGCTCTCACAACACGGCAGGGAAAAGAAACCAAAGAAATGAATCCACAAACCTCAGGTCTGTCAATTCCTGGAGCAAAGAGGTGTTGGTAAAACAAGTAAAAGCTATGGGGCTTCCTCCGTGCAGCAGTAGCATCTGAGAAACAACCAAGGCCATGCAAGACAACCGCCATGTTTGCAGATTTATGCTCTGTCCCCAACAGGATTTACCACATAGCAAATCATGTGTTTTGCTATGGGTCCAGAAAATGTCACCGTTCTATATCTGCTCCTCCCAGAAAAAAATGATGAACAGGAAGGAGCATCTCTCTGGCTTGCAACTGCATAATACATCTCTCATTCTAGTCCCAGTCAATGCTTGACAAATGTCTACATAGAAGAAAGATAGAAGAAGTCTTTCCAGCCTCTTTGATGATGATTTGGTGTCCCAGAACACTCTGCAGGCAGGACAAACTATAAATTGAAGGTTTTATGACTGGTTTAGTGTCCCAATCCCTCCACTTGAGGTCTTGCTTTGTTAGGGAAGGGTCAGAAGAACCAGAGGGGTCAGGGATACCGCAAGAACACAGTAACACAAAATCAACACAAATCAGCAAAAGGCCACAGAATCAACTGACCAGGACTCATGGGGGTTCACAAAGATCAGGGAGCCTACAGGGGTCTGACCTAGATCCTCTGCATGTAATGTTATAGCCGAGTAGCTCTGTGTTTCTGTGCATATCTTAACAGTGGAAGCAGGGACTGTTCCTGATTTTTTTACCTACTTGTGGAACCCTTTTTTCCTACTGGGTTGCTACGTCCAGCCTTGATGTGAATGGTCTTATTGTAGCTTGACAAGGTGTGTTTGGTTGACGTCCCTGGGAGGCCTGGTTTTTTTGGTGTTTGTTTGTTTGTTTGTTTGTTTGCTTGCTTGCTTAGGGTGGAATTGATCTGGGGTAGAGGGGAGGTGGAGAGGGGAGAGACTGAGGAGAGGAGAGGGGTGAGAAACTGCAGTTGGATATAACATACGAGAGAAGAACTTTTTAAATGGAAAAAGAAAGACAAAAGACAGAGGCTGGAGTTGTTGCTTGCTGAGAGAACACTTGTCTAACAAGGACAGACCCTGGGTTCGTTCTTTCGTGACGTGACGGGGAGAGGGAAAGAAGAGGGAGAGGGAGAAAAGAAATAAGGGAGGGGGAGAGGACTAGAGTGGAGGGGAAAGGGAGAGGGGAGGAGAACTGAACCCAAATAAGTGGTGATGTCACCAAAGTGACCAATTAAATCTCTACTTCAGTTGTCCCCTTTGCCCCAGATCACCAGATAAAAAATATTTTTAAAAAATTCAAACCAACATGGTAAAAAGGAGGCTCATAAAAATTATAAGAAATGGCTGGAGAGATAGCTCAGCTCTTAAGAGCACTTGGCTGTTCTATCAGAGACCTGAGTTGTGTCCGGAGCACCACACTAGGCAGGACCTGATACCCAATCCTGGCCTCCAAGGGCACCTGCACTCATACCCACATGCAGGCACGTGAGTACACATAGTTTTTGATATTTTAAATAATTATGAGAAAAATTTAAAAAGACAAATGGAGTTACCTCACAAGAAAAACTCACAGCCCCAAATGCCTTCAAAGGATGCTAAGGTGGAAACCACTGTAGACTGTAGATGTTCCGAGGCAGTGGACACAAGAAGCAGGTGTGTCTATTGTCAAAACAAGACTTTTGGAGAAAAATCAAAAGACATCCACCTGTTAAGAAATGAGCAAGGCCTGCAAGAGGGCTCAGTGAATAGTGACGCCATGAGCCACCAAGCCCAACAGCCTGAGTCTGGGCACCAGGAACCCATGCAAAGGAAGAAGAGCACTGATCCATGCCAGTGCGCGTGCACACACACACACACACACACACACAAATAGGCACACGGAGATATCAGTATGAGCAGTTCACAGAACAGATGCCTTAGGGCACAACCAAAGGAACACACCAAAAATGAAGGAGCCCTTAAATTGACAGCAGTGAGACAATCTTTTAATTCAACAAGCTAATAAAAGATAAATACAGCCATGGCAGTGGTGGCCTGCACCTTTGATCCCAACACTCAGGAGGCAGAGGCAGGTGGATCACATGAGTTTGAGGCCAGCCTGGTCTACAGATGGAGTTCCAAGACAGCCAGGGCTACACAGAGAACCCCTGTCTCAGATAAGCACTAATAAAGCATGCAAAAAGAATGGGAAAGTAAAAGTACAAGCTGAAATTAAAATCTGAAAAAGTTAGTTACTGTGAGAAACACCTGTCATCCCAGAACATGGGGGCCAGAGGCAGAACTGTGAGTTTCAGGCCAGCCTGGGCTACATGGTGAGGTTTTTAATCCCCTGCTTCCCACTCCATCCCAACAAAAGAGGAGGGCGTGGAGGAGGCAGCACCTGCTATTGTTAAAGGTTTTGTTAATTCTTAGAGACATGGCCAATCCTAGAGCTGGGAACAAGAAAAATATAAAGTAAGCTTGGGCTACCTTGTTGTGCCAGAATATTAGTGACCACTGAAATAAATCTATAAGCAAGCAAATCAATAAAGCAAGGAAACGTATCTTTAAAAAACAAAAGGATAGAGTTGTGGGGAAGGGCATAGGGGACCATCTGTAAGGCCCAAGTGACAGAATAAAGGACAGCGCATTGGGTTTTAACTCAAAGAACACATAAATATAGGTATGTATGTGCACACTAATAGCCCAAAACTGACTAACAATGGGACTCCTTTTAAAAAAATAAAAAGGCATGGTGACACATACCTATAATCCAGGCACTTAGGAAGATCATGGCTCAAGCCATCTCCCACTATACAGCAAGTTCGAGGCCAGCTTGTGCTACAGGAGACCCTGTCTCATCAGGTGAGGGGTGGATAGAATGGTAGGTGTGGAGAAGAAACAAGCCTTTGCAGAATAATGCTCTCTGCAGTTGTTCCTTCTTGTAAGGAAAGTGAGGTGGACTTGGAGACTAATCTCCAAAGAGCATCGAAGAGAGAAAACAATAAACTAACTTTGCAGTGGAGAAGTCTGTCGGACACTTCCAAGTGATTATGGTGATATCACCACAAAAATAAATAATGGCAACATTGTGTATCTCCTGACATAATAAGAGGCCACCTTCACTGCGATATTTCCCCCTAAACCCACCAGTCCAATTAGGAAGACATCTAACAAACTCAAACTCTGCAAAGCTGAGAACAACATGAGAAGCAAGAGCCCGATGGATTGTCTCAGAGAGGAAGGAGCAAAGAAGGAGATACCAGGCTTAGACACGATGTGGCTTCATGGACTGAGTCCTGGACTCATATGAACATTAGTGTGTGTGTGTGTGTGTGTGTGTGTGTGTGTGTGTGTGTGTGAATCCGTAAAATGGGAACAAAATTCACAGTTAGCTGTAGCACCACATCAAGGGCAAACTTTGATGTTGTTTTATAGGAAACTAACCATAGACAGCAGGCAGCGGGGTGGATGCCCTTTGTGTAACCTTTGCTGTCTTTCGGTGAATCTATTACAACTACAAAGTAAACAAGGTTGCTCTTTCTTCCTGAGCTCAGAGAACTCGCAGAGGCAATTTCATGAACACTGAACGCAGAATTTGGCAAGGATTATTAAAGTTGTGAAAAGTCAGCTCTGGGAGCTGGCGAGATGGTTCAGCAGGGAAGAGCACTGACTGCTCTTCCAAAGGTTCTGAGTTCAAAGCCCAGCAACCACATGGTGACTCACAACCACCTGTAATGAGATCTGATTCTCTCTTCCGGTGCATCTGAAGTCAGCTACAGTGTACTTATGTATAATAATAAATAAATCTTTGGGTTGGAGCAAGCAGGGACTAAGCAAGTGGAGGCCGACGGAGCGAGCAGGGTTGACCAGAGCGAGCAGAGGTCCTAAAAAAAAAATTCAATTCCCAACAACCACATGAACTCTCACAATCATCTGTACAGCTACAGTATACTCACATACATAAAATAAACAAATAAATAAATATTTAAAAAAAGAAAAAGAAAAGTCAGCTGTTACTGAACTTGTACAATTTTTAATTAGCTTTGGGGAAGAGCGAGCCACTTTTGTTAGAAATGAGTTTGGGGGGTCGCAGGAAAATGACCACACAAGCCTAAGTATTTCAACAGGACAAAAGGCCTCTTTTCTGCAGAAGGGTGCATAGGAAGGGCCTTGTGCAGCCCCAAGTGGTCAGTATCGGCCCCCACATGCTTCCCGGTAACACAAAAGGCACGAGTAAGTACAACTTCCAAAGAGGGACTGCGAACAGGAACCTGCATTGATTTCCAGACGAGCTGGCTCTGGAGGAATTTGTATTTCTGCCAAGTGGCTTCTTTACAATTCTTTTTAATGGAGTTCAGCCTCATTTAACCCTTTACATTCCCCACACTTGTTTGTAAGTTGGCATATTATTAAATTTTCTTACATAATATACCACACATCTGCAGACCTGTAGCAACTTCAGAGATGGCAGGATTCCCGGGAGACCCCAAAAGACTCTTCCAGGCCCAATGCACTCTATTCTAGCCCCATGGTTCCTCCATTCCCTGCCCTGGCTTGGTGGGAGCAAGGTCTGGGTCTCTATGAAGGGAGCACAGCTCAGCGCACTGGTGTCTCTAGAGTAGCTGATAGTTTCACAGCAAAGAATCGAGATTCCGTCTTTTATGTCCCAGGACACCGGAAATGATTATCCATTCCTCCAACAAAAGTGCATGCAGGTGAAATTGGGAGCATTCAGGGTGGTATGGCCAAGACAGTAGAGCTAGCCCTGGTGGCATGAGTGTGGGGGAGTGAGGCCAACAATGTTAGAGGAGGTGAGCTGACCCTGACCCTTGCCAGCTGTAGGGTGAACTGGTGTCACCTCTAGCCTAGGCAGTGCTGGAGAGTGTGAGTGGGGAAGAGCTGGCACCCATGCGTAAGAATAGGAGAGTTGTCAGGTTTCTACCCAGGCCCAGATCCAGGACTTTGAGTTGGCCCACCCCAACACCTACTCCATCTGTGAACTGCTGGTGTGTGTGAAGAGGCTGGTCCTCCAGAAAGAAAGCTGTAAGATCTGCATAACACAGGGCAACAAGAAGATCTCTGACAGGAGTCCCCGTGAGGATCAGTACTGATAGTGTAGCAGGAGCTAGTGGCCTCTAACCAGACCAATGAGCCATGGCAATGATTATTTGCAAGAAAAGCTGTTTGGGCAAAAGAGTATACTGTATGACACACTGTGACATACTGCAGGTTACACGGTGGGATATTTTGTTTGTTTTCTTTTGAGGGGAAATTGCAAAGGTGGAAGGAGGATATGGAGGGACTAGGAGATAAGTGGGGTTAGGGTGCATGATGTAAAATGCACAAAGAATCAATAAGAAGGTCTGGAAAATGAGTGCGGGCCTTTGGACATTCCCTGTCTGTGAGCTCACACTTCCGGTGATGCGCAGTAGTTACTGACCGCCCCGATCCTCCAGAAGCCAATTCTCTCTCTTTCAGCAAAGGACCTATACTAAGAGTGTGTGGGTCCTAGAAGCCTCTGATCTCCCTAAACTCTGCAGCCCTCCATTTCTAGGGTCAGGGAGCCTTGGAAGAATATGACAAGCCTACCTCAGGCCAGCGGACTCAGGCACTCGGATTCCTGGAGGGATGTCTCAGGCTGCAGCAGTCACAAAACTACGAGGGTCACAGCCACCTGCTTTATAGAGGTCTATCCCATCCTCTCTCTCTTCTCAGTCGCCGCCCTTAAGATCACCCTGCTTACTTTCCATAACACTCCCAAACCCTTTTGATGACTCACGTTGTATCCTTAGAACTACCTCAGAGTATCCCCATGAGGCACACCCTCCTACCGCCTAGATGGGTCCCTAGTAGCAAAAGATTCGGAAGAAGACCACTTTATTCTTAGTCATTACAGAGAAAATGACGATTTCAGTAAGAGAGAGGACCCAGAGAACTGAATTAGGTTATGTGCCGGTGCATATCTATTAAATAAATGCAAAAAATATTTCTTTTATATACATAAATTTATATCACACAGAACTGGGGCAATAGATATCCAAGTGCCCAAGAGATCCTGAAGGAAACTGTCACAGAAAAGAAATCCTGAAACGCTATGGCCACCAGGAAAAACTTCAGCAGATTTTTATCAAACTTGCGACATTCTAGAATTTCTTTTCTTTTCTTTTCTTTTCTTTTCTTTTTTTAATCAAATCCACTCCGTTCTCACCTACCATCTTGACCCCTCCAGAGGCATATTTGTCATGAGCATCAAATGTTTCTGCCAGCCGCACACGCCTCCTCCTGGCATCTTTGTAAACGTTGTCCATTCTCTGCAGGTTCCCTAAGACCTGGGGCACTGTTGTGCAACGTTTAGGTACTTGGGAATCATTTTCAGATTGAAAGGCTGTCACCTCATAGTGGGGTGCCGTGAGTTTTAGACATGTGCTTATCTCTTCTTTGAAAGTGGTGACATCTCTGCATATAGCGTATGCCAAATCTATTGGGAAACATTTCAAACATGAAGAACCAAGCTGGGTTATAAAGCTGCTACTCACATTTGACAAGCACTGACATTCCTTTCTGTTTTCTCCAATTTCTATTTAAACGTTTAAAAAAAGTATTAAAATTTGAACAGAAGTTCTTCTGTGCCTCTCCCATACCCCATTCCCTTCTCCCTGCCTTCCCAAGAGGCACCATCACTCAGAAGTTACCTGCTTCCCTCTTGTCCACAAGTTTGCATCTCTACTGTATATGCAGCAATGCACACAGAGCATTTCTCTTGCTTTGATACTTTACTAAGCATGGTATTATCACTCTAAACATACGAAACTTCTTAGTTCTCTGCAGTCTTATGACTTGGCTATTGAACTGGACAAGTAGCTTCTCTAGTTTATTCATTTGTGCAGCTATAACTATTGCACAGACATAAAATTAGCCTATTCCTTTTTCCTGTTGATGGGCAATTACATTGTTTAAAATTTGATTGATTACAAAAAGGAAAAAATGTTACTACATCATCCTGTGAAGTTCCCCTTGCACCAGATGTGAGCTGCTCTCGAGAGAGCATACTTGGAAGGAGGCAGATGAACCCAAGGGCACATGGGTCACCAACACAAGCTCAGTGTGCTAAATTCATGTCCACCAGGCAAATCTTTAGTGCAATCCCTCTGCCCTGATTCACTTCTTTAGTGACCCACTCTCATCATTCAATTCCCTGTGTAACTGAGGATGACTTTGAACTTGTGATCCTCCCAACTCTACCTCTGAGAGCTGAATTATAAGAGTGTACCACTGCCGGGTGTGGTGGCACACGCCTTTAATCCCAGCACTCGGGAGGCAGAGGCAGGCGGATTTCTGAGTTCGAGGCCAGCCTGGTCTACAAAGTGAGTTCCAGGACAGCCAGGGCTATACAGAGAAACCCTCTCTTGAAAAAACCAAAAAAAAAAAAGAAAGAAAGAAAAAGAGTGTACCACCATTTGGTTTGTGCAGTGCCGGGGATCAAAGCCAGGGCTTCATATTTGTGAGGCAAATGTTCTACCAACTGAGCTATCTATACCATAGGTCTCTCTTATTCCTTATACACAATTCTCTCATAGCCTTTTCTTTCCTTAAATTCCTAACATCATTTAGATTTGCTCTTTCAGTTGATGACCTTGCTTCTTATGGTATAGGGAAGAAGGTGCAACAGAGAGACTGCCCATCCCCTACCTACACCTCAAACTTTCTGCTCTCCCTCCGCAGATAAGCTGCAGCGCTCTGATAAAAAGCTGACATAAGCTTGACCTCTGAATCCTTCTCACCTCAAAGATGTTGTTCTTTGCTGACTTAGCATGCAAACACTCTGTGTTGTCTCTCAAACTCGAGACAAACAGCTAACTCTGGTGTATATTCAACACATCAAAGTGTACCTGGTCAGCAGGTTCTCCCAGCATCCCTCAGGTCCTGCCTGTTACAGGGTGTGTCTGACATACCCTGCTCTTTACCCTAAACTTCTCCATTCCAGTGGCTGGACAGCCCTTTCCCCGACTGCCTTTCCCTATATCATTCAGCCATTTTGATGACCTGGTCCTTTTGTTTACCCTTTACCCTCCCAGCCTTTTGGTCTCTTGCTTCTCCCCTTCCCACATGGTCCAGCTTACTGAGACCACCCTATGTAGGTGGTAATCTCCCCTGAGATCAGGCTCTGTCCCCCTTCCCCTGCTCACTTATCCTGTATGACATTTATCATCACCTAACGTACTGTGTACGTATCCCTGCCTTGTGAGTACAAACTATCTAAAGGGCAGAACCTTTGCTTCATTCATCGCTGTGTGCTCAGTGCCAGGCTTAGCATGTGAAAGCAGCTCGACAAGCATTTGCTGAATGAATAAACGAATTCTTTTTCCCGAAAGTGAAAAGATTGTGTTTATTACATTTAATTTTTTTTAGATGAGGTCACATTCTTAGTTGTCCTGAAACTCACTCTTGTTGCCTCAGAGTACAAGAGATCCCCTGACCTCTAATTCCCAAGTCCTGAGACGAAAAGGCTTGTGCCGTATGTGCTCAGCTACACTTAATCTTTAATTCAACCTCAAATTACTGTTAAATGTGGCTAAAACTGAAGTCTAAAGGGCTGGGATACAGTTCAGTTGTTAGAGTATCTGCAATAGGTTAAATTCCAAATACTACAATAATAATAACAAAAATTTGAAGTAGAGATTACTTCATCTTTCCATTGAAACCCAGCAATGCCACTGGTACTCACTGACTATCTCTCCTTTGAGGATGATGTGGAATAGTACTCTGTTATTTATAATATTTCCAAGGTTCTATTTCTAAGTTCTCTATTCCAGGCTATTGACCTATTCTTCTATCCTCTATCCCAAAAATTTGGTGTTTTATTTTTCATGGCACTGTAAAAAGACTTTACCTGTTAAGGCATTAATTGCTCTATTTTATTTCTATTTAGTAAAACTATTCATTTGCTGTTCTCAACGTTTCAGTTTTCCATATGAATTCCATTAAAACAATAACTATCAGGCCCAGCCTAGTGGTGCTTCCCTATGATCCTGGACCTTACAAGGCTGAGGCAGGAAGACCATAAGTTTTCAGTTAACCTAGGTTATATAATAGAGGCTTGAGAGATGGCCCAGTGGTTAAGAACACTGCCTGCTCTTCCAGAGGACCAACGTTCCATTCCCAGCACCCACATGGTGGCTCACAACAGTCTGTAACTCCAGTTCCAGAGGATCTGATATCTTCTTCTACCCTCTGTCTATGAGGACACCAAGTACAAATGTGATGCATATGCAAACACCATATACATAAAATATTTTTAATATATAAATATTTTGACATATTAAAATGAGACAGATCGGTATATTTATGCTGTTGAATCATTTCAGATACGGATTATCTCTTTACTTCTTCAGGTCTTTATTTTGCTCTATATACATTCTCTCTCCATAAATACAGTGAGAAAACTGGACATGGAGAGCCAGCTCAGTAGTTAAGAGTGCTTCCATGTGACCTGGCACCCAAAGGCACTGCTTTCACATGCACACACCAACAGTCAGACACACACATACAATTTAAGATTTTTTTTAAAAAAAAAATCTTTAAAATAAGGGGCGGAGAGATGGCTCAGCAGTTAAGAGCACTGACTGCTCTTCTGAAGGTTCTGAGTTCAAATTCTAGCAATGACATGGTGGCTCAAAACCATCGGTAATGAGATCTGACGTCCTCTTCCAGTGTGTCTGAAGACATCTACAGTGTACTTACATATAATAAATAAATAAATGAATGAATAAATAAATCTTTTAAAAACTCTTCAAAATAGATACTGAAAAATTCTATGCTATTTTTATTCATATGTACATACATATATGTCAAGTAGTACCTTTTACTTTAATATTTTTATCTAGAATTGTGTATTATGGCAATACTGTTGATTTTTACATCTTCGTCTGAGTAGCCTTCCCAACTCTAGTTTCTTTTTATAGATGTTATGCATCAGCAAAATTTTCCTTCTTTACAAGCTCTTATTTTTCACTCTGTCTTTATCTTAGTGTGCTATACTGTTAAGTGGTAGTATACTTAACTCAGTATAGTGTTAAGTGGTAAAAATACTGTGTCATATACCTGCCTTCATTAGAAGTACAGTTAGGATTCACCATTAAGTGGCACCTACTGTAGATGTTGAATAGGGGGGTCTGTATTGGGTTGGGAAAGTCCCCTCTTAATC
Source organism: Mus minutoides (assembly GCA_902729485.2). Classification (NCBI taxonomy): domain Eukaryota; kingdom Metazoa; phylum Chordata; class Mammalia; order Rodentia; family Muridae; genus Mus; species Mus minutoides. The sequence goes on along the minus strand of CACVCL010019787.1, from coordinate 70,554 downwards.
CCTTTTTAAAGTTTTTAAAATTAGAAATAAATGTTGAAAACCTAGATCAGACATTTGCTTCTACTGGGATATCATGTGAAGACTCTGTTGGAAAACTAGATCATGATAAATATGCCATTGGTGAACATTCCTTGAATTCTTAAGACAACTGCATGGCTGTGATTTATTTTGGGCAGACACCAACTTGGCGGTTTTTGCATCTATACTTATCACTAAATTTGACACAATTTTTTTCTTCAGGTTTTAAATTAATTGTTTAAAAATGAGATGGGGGTCAGATGCTACTTGAGTGTACAAAGCCACAAGAGAAGATCATTTCAGCACATGCAGTTTAAAAACAAAGATAATCTTCAAAACTATAGCTTTTCTGGAATCCACCAGAGAGGTGAAGCAACCATGTGCAAAACATTCAGAGGAGGGGTGGCAAAGGCCTTCGGATAAAAGGTGACACAGATGACCTAGGTCACTTTTGTCAGTACATGGGAGCAAGAGGCAACAACCATAGACGTGGGAAAGGGAAGCCATGAAGATTTTAAAGAGTTTGTAAAGGCCATAGCTCTTATTAAGCCACCAGGCCTCAGCTTTGGCATTATTGGCAATTTGTGCTGGATAATTATTTTCTACAGAAGTTTGTTCCAGGCAGTGAAGTTTGTTTAGCAATATTGCTGGCTTCTACCTACTGCGTGCAATAGTACTTCCTCTCCCACTTATGACTACCAAAAAATGTCTGCAGACATTGCCAAACATCTCCCTAAAGACATGCCTGTTGCAGATAGCCCTGGGGCTAATTAAATTTGTTGTTAATTCCATTCTCCTGTGAGGGGTTGAGAACAAGGAATGAGCCAGCACTCAGGTGATTTCCTATAAACCTGCTTCCCACCTTAATTTATAAAATAAAGGCTAGAGCCGGTGATTGGGCAGAGAAAGAGGGAAAGATGGAGCTGAAGGTTTGGGGAAAAGAAAAAAGAGAAGAGAAAGAAGAGAAAAGGAGAGAAAAAGATGGATGAAGAGGAGGAGGAAGAAGGAAAGTGGAGCAGAAGCCCCTGGCCTGGAGAAACCACAAGTTATACGGGATCTCTTATATGGGGAAGATGGTAGTGTAGCAATACATCTGCCCAATCTAGGCACACAGCATGTATTCATATTAATTGAGTTGTGTTTTCATTCCCCGGGCTTATTTGGGTTGGAGATTTACTGTAACACACCCCACCCTCAGTTAAGGACCACAGGTTTTAGAACAAGGAAACCAAGATATAAACCTATAGGACATTTCAAATCTAAACAATAAAAGATCAAATTATTTAAAATCAAAATTAGCCAGGCAGTGATGGTGCACACCTTTAATCCCAGCACTTGGGAAGCAGAGGCAAGCAGATTTCTGAGTTCAAGGACAGCCAAAGCTATACAGAGAAACCCTGTCTCAAAAAATAAAATCATAATTATATACATTGTAAAATAGAAGTCCAAAAAGATAGGGTAAAAAATGAGATGCAGGGGAAAGGAGAGCCCCAATTTTAAAAGGAGAGATCGTCAGGTTAGATACAAAATATGGCCAACCAATATGTTGTTTCTTAGGAGGCCACTATGGATTCAAAGAGGTGCTGGGGAGACAGATCCACCGATATAGTGTCTGCCCGCAAGAATAAAGATCTGAGTTTGATTCCCAGGACTCATACTAAAAATCCAGGAATGGTGGCATATGCTTGTGAAAGACCCACAAATCGAGGACTCCCCCACGTTCTGACTCAGGAGAGGCGACACCCCAAATCACCCAGGACAAATGGTCATGATACAAACCTCAAGAGGACTTTTTATTCCAGGCATACTCTGGGGCCCACAGTCATACACCATGCAGTAGTAGAGGACCATGGGCCCTGAGTAGCTGGAGAAAGGGGATATTTAAAGGAAAAAAAAAAAAAAAAGAAACACAACTCAAGGGAGTGGGGAGGGAATTATTGGAAAATACCAAAAATACCAGTTGAGTCAGCTTAGGGGAGGAAGTGTTTGCCTTTCCTTATTTAAAAATTACTTTAAGATACATCAGGGTAGGCAAGGCATGACAGAGTCCACAGCAACAGCAAGAAGCCAGACCCCTTGTATCTTGGTGGTTCGGGATGCAGGCAGGAAAGGACTAGGAATGGAGCAGGGTTTCCAACCTCACAGTCCCATCTCAGTGACCCATCTCTGCCTGCCAGGGTGCCACAGCCTCCAAAATCAACATCACTAACAGAGGACCAAGCATTCAAACACCATAACAAGATAAGATCTCCAAAAATTATAATGTATGTGCATCTAAGAAACAAAGTCCAAAAAAATAGGGGGAAATTATTGAGTTGGAAACAGAAATAGAAAAATATTACTCACAAGGAAAGATTTCAATACTCTTCTCTCAGTTGCTGACATAACAAGGGAACAGAAAATCAATAAGGACAGAGAAAACCTAAAGAACACCATCAATTCTACCTGACTGGCAGGCAGAGACCACACCTCTCAGAAGAGACACATCACATTTTCCCCAGGCACACTTGGACCCAATGTCACAGGAGATGAGATCCTAAGAGATAAAGCAAACCCCAGTAAGTCTGATTACTTTTATTTTATTATTGTACGTGTTGAGTGTTTTGCTTGCATCTTATGTCCGTGTACCACATTCATGCAGTGCCCGAGGCAGCCAGAAGAGGGTGTTAAATCTTCTGGGACTGTATTTACTGAAGGTCATGAGCTGTCAAGTATGTGCTAGGAATTGAACTTGAGGAATACTCAATAGCTCAACCACTGAGAGATAGCTATCTCTCCAGCTCTGCACCTCCAAGCTGCCACCATCCCCAACAAATTTAAACTGATTTCAAATCATACCATCATGTTCTCCAGCCCTAACAGTTTTAAACTGGGAGGAGATAAGATACCTGAGTTGTCCTTGAATATCTGGAAAGGAATCGGCACATTGCTGAGTGTTCGTGCCCCAGAGAGTTCTTCATTAAATGAAAATGAAAAGACATCACTATTGTGTATGACCCACGGGGACTGAATCTCTCTCTCTCTCTCTCTCTCTCTCTCTCTCTCTCTCTCTCTCTTTCTTTTGCAAAAACAGATTTTGTAAGAGAAGATGATCCATTTCTTGCTGTGAAACCATCTTGCTCTCATGCATTTGAGAGGAGCCGGAGAGGTGAAACTGAACTATTGATTTGGTTTTGATTTTCTCTCTCCTTTTTAAGGCTTTATTATGCATATGCAGCCCCTATCCCACCTCTGCCCACCCACATGCTTATGCTGCATGGTCTTACTATGTTACTAAGGCTGCCTCAGCCTCCCTGGTGCCTGCGCTCCACCATAACTTGCTTTATATTTTTCCTCAAGTCTTGAGGCCCAACACTCTGGCCTTCCTCCCACCCCTACAGCTGTTCTCTCATGTACCCTTTAGGAAGGTGGGGGAGAAAAACAGGGCCCTCACTGGAGGTATCAGGATGGTGACAGTTCTCCCTCAGGATGATGGGAGAGGACTGTGCTGCCTTGAAATGTCTTGATGGGAACAGGAGACAGAAACAGAAAAGCATTTTAGGGACAAGGACACTGAAAAGAATAGTTCCATTCTTGTCCTTGGTCAGAAGCCAAAATGCCCTTGGCTCTGTCCTATGCAGAGACCAGGAGTCCCAAAAGGCAGCTTGGCTCTTGTCCCCTTGCCTTCAAATTATATGTGAGGGTGAGGCCAAATTCCAATCCCTCCTGGCAAGTACTTTGGAACTGGGGCTCTGGGGTATCATAGGTTATCTCTACCCCCTCCCAACTTTAGTCCATGTTGTAAAAGGTTTTAGGGTATCTACTCTAGAGGGATGTGATACTCGATAGCTAGACAGAGAACAGTAGTTTAAGAGGACAATTTGAATAGACTCCTCCCTCAAGGTTAGCTTTGGACTCTACTCCCATTTACCTGATAACACAAGAAGCAAACATCAACTTTTCTACTCCTTAATCCTCCTGATCAAAAGAACAGAATGGTTCAAGAGACCAGAGTTCAGATCTGCCCTGAAGATTAGAACTTTCACATACTGTAATCTCCTCCCAGGAGTTAATCCAGTCTGAGTTGTCAGTAGCCTGGCCCGAGGACCACCAGCCCCACCCGCAGTGAAGCTGATTCACCTGGAGAATGAATGAATAAGAAGATGAGAGAAACACTGATCCCCTTAATGAGATGGTGTGTTTACTCTTCCCTCAGCCCGGCTCCTGGCAGCTGCGTGCAGAGACTTCACCAGAAATGAACTTGTCATGACCTTATAAGGAAACAGCTCCTCCGTTAGGAGAACCACTTGATGCTCTTCCAGAAGATCTGGGTTCAATCCCCAGCACCCACGTGGCTGCTCATATCCATCTGTAATTCCAGTTCCATGGTATCTGACACCCTCTTCTGACCTCCTCAGGCACATAGTGCCCAGATACACATGCAGGCAAACACTCATACACATAAAATAATAGAATATATGAATTGAAGTAGAAACTTAAAGAGTTCTTTGGAAAGTCGGTTGGATAGGGCTGTGCTGGGGCAAACATGTGAAGGAACGTTTCGTTAAAGTGGACACAGGTGTGAAAGGCTAAGGCAGACTCATGAAGGAACTCTACCAAATTGGACTTCTGGTATATCCATGAGGTGTTGCAAGTGAAATGAGCTGCCGCTGCCTGCTAAACTGCTAATTTCCAGACAACATAGATGAGAGTTTGTCTAAAAAAAAAAAAAAAAAAAAAAAAAAAAAAAAAAAAAAAAAAAAAAAAAAAAAAAAAAAAAAAAAAAAAAAAAAAAAAAAAAAAAAAAAAAAAAAAAAAAAAAAAAAAAAAAAAAAACAAAACTAAACAGGTCCACCCTGTTTCCTTTCTTTTCCACTACCTCTGGTGAGTGGTGGGCTACAAGAAAGAAAGGTTAAAGCATTTAAAAACCATCATTAAAAATAAGATTTTTTTTAAAAATTAAAGTTACATATGAGATATCCCATCATGAATGTGAATGCGTCTTTCTATCTAGAAAGATAAAGCTCGCAGATTCCTGCCCTGACAGTCCGGTGCTGGGAGAAGTACAACTTTAATGCACAAGAGAAACTCTCTCCCAACCTCATCATGGGGATGAGAGAAGCTCTCTCCCGACCTCATCGAGGGAGCAGATCAATGAAAGACAAGAAAAGTCAGAGCTAGACTTTAATCAAGATGTCTAGAGTAAAGTCACATGTACGCATAAATGTCAAAAGCTATTTGCATTGAAAATGTTTATGTCCCTCGCTTTGATGAGTCCACGTTTTGGAATATTGCTAGAAGCATGATACTAAATCCCCTAAGGAACTTCTTGGTAAATATATTCACCATAAAATGATTTATCATAGCAAAACTGAAAAAAATCTGTCTAAATATTCAACACAGAGCCACAGTCAGGAAAATAGAATACTTGTATTATAAAATTACTGGGGCTGGAGGCTTGCCTTGTCTATATTTTACAATATGCTGTGTTCTATTTCAATTTTATATTACAGCATAATAACTTTACTACCACAAAGATGAGCTAGACACCACTACCTAGCCTGATATTACCTGTCAGCATTCATTAAAGCTATAAAATAAAATAAAATTTTCATTTCTCTCCTGCTATGCAATTAAGACATTTTAATTCTTTTTAAAATTATTTTATGATTTCATGATATTCTTTGATCAATGTTTTCCTCATACAGCAACATTTTTTTAATTGATTTCATGTTTATGGTGTGACCAGGAGTCAGAGGACAACTTGTGTGAATTGGTTCCAGGGACTGAACTGAGGTTCTCGGGCTTGGCAGCAAACACCCAAACTCACTGAGTCACCCCTTCCATCCACTCTTATCCTCTTCCTTCTCCCTTCAAATCCATTCTTCTTCCTGAGGGCCCCTCCTGCCTTTCTGCCGTGTGTGTGTGTGTGTGTGTGTCTGTGTGTGTGTCTGTGTGTCTGTGTACCTGTGTGTGTGTCTCTCTGTGTATATATGTGTGTGTCTGTGAGTGTGTCAGTGTGTGTTTGACTATGTGTCTCTGTGTGTGTATGTGTCTGTGTGTCTGTGTGTCTGTCTATCTGTGTGTACCCACTGCATTTAATTAGTGCTGCCTGCATGATCATGGGTGGAGGGTTATTTGCTTGAGTGAGGACCATGTACAAGTGGCTACACCATTGAAGAATAGAACTCGCTCTCCTCCTATGACCTTTATCTACAGCTCCCTCAGGAGGGGTGGGGCCTTCTGAGTCGGACCATCTTCCACCTGTGAATGTTGATGGGCCCAGGCTTGTGCAGGTAGCCAGCCACTGATGCTGTGAGCTTATAGGGGCAAATGGCCATGTCATGTCCCAAATCACTTTACAGCACTCCTTCCAATCCACCAGCTCTTACATTCTCTCTGCCCCTCTGATAGCTTCTGAGCCTTGGTGAGGGTGATGTAAAGTCCCATTCAGTAGCTTTCAGCATTAAAAACGTTGTAAAGGGCAGCATGCAATCACACACAACCCCAAAGTTATCCTGCTGGTGCAAATATCTAGAGATAAGATACAACAGATATACAGTTCAAGAAGGGAATAAACAACAGGAATATAAAGGAGACATCATAAAATAACAGGGTGACTAGTAATAGTAGTAAATACTACCAAGTGTAATGGCGCACACCTTTAATCCCAGCACTGAGGATAACTGGGACTGTCTCAAATTTAAAAAAAAATCCCCCTATGAAAGGCCCAGGAAGCCTCCCCAGACGGCCCTGCTTCCTTCTCTGCCCTAAGCAGTCTTGGCCAGCTTCCCCTCTCTCTCACCTGCCCAGACACACTCACCTTTCCATCGCTGACTCCCCTCCAGCCCTCACATCTGCACCTCCTTCTGCTTGGACCACTCCTTCAGATCTCTTAGGTCTTGGGTCCCAACCACTCCCTCAGAGACCTCGCCCTCCTCTTCCTATACAATATTACCCTTCCTAAACATTGTCCTGTTCAGAAGTTACAGCTGAGGGTCTCCATAATTGAAGGAAAATGTCAAATCTCAAGCAACATAATAAGAAGTAAAGCAGATATATCCACTCTTTGGAAGACTCAGAGTACAGGAATGACTTGAGAGAAGTTCTAATGGACCAGTTCAGCAAGAAGAAGAGATGTGGCCTATACAGAATAAATGCAGTGCAAGATGCAGCAATGGGCCAGGAGAGCAATAAAAAAAAGTTGACAAATCTATTACTCAATGGATAATAAATCATAACTATTGAGAGGCTAAAAGCCTGGGGAACTGAAATACTAGACAACAGTAATGTGGCCTTAGGAAGAAAATATGCAGATGGAGATACAGACAGCCTGATTTTCTTTGAGAGAAGAAAAATATTAACTAACTGCTGACTTTAATTTAAAAAAAAAAAAAAGTTAAAATCCTGGGGGTGTGTCCCAGTGATGGGCCACTAACCTGATGTTCATGAGGCTTTGGGTTCAACTCCAAGCACAAAGAAATGAAGGGAGAAGTACTTAGTGATTAAAAAAAAGGTAGAAATAGAATATATTACTTCTAGGGGCTGGAGAGATGGCTCAGCGATTAAGAGCACTGCCTGTTCTTCTAGAGATCCTGAGTTCAGTTCCCAGCAACCACATGGTGGCTCACAACCATCTGTAATGGGATCTGATACCCTCTTCTGGTGTGTCTGAAGACAGCTACAGTGTACTCATATAGATAAAATAAATAAATATTTTTTAAAAGAATATATTTCTTCTAAACCAATAGAGAAACCAAGCAAGTTTTGTTAATTTTACCAACAGAAATATAGAGCTGGAGACTTCCCATGTAAGTTCACACACTAGAAGCTGTATCTGAGTGAGTGAGATGTCACAGTTCAGAGAAGAGTCAGGTGAGGTGGCATTTACCACCAAGTCCAACAATGTAGATTTCATCTCTGGGTTCCACATGGTAGAAGGGAGAGGACCTAAGGGTTGTCCTCTGATCTCCATGAGCTCCATAGTACATGCATGGACACACACACACACACCATGGCAAATAATTGAACAATCAAACATATAAATAAACATGACTTTAAAAAAAATGCTAGAAAGAAGTAGAAGAGCTGGGGCTAGCAGCACTACTCCAGTCTCTGGCCACCAACTCCTCAAGTCACCAGCATTTACAGTGAACTTCTTACAGCACAGACCAGACAGCCACGGCTGCTGCCACACAGGCACAGCCAGCACAGCCACCACTGATAGTGTTAGCTGTCTTCGCCAGAACCCCGCCTGCAGGAAGGGTACCAGGAGTTTCCCAAGGAGAAAGCTGTTGAGAACAAGCACAAAAGGCACACTGGCACACAGTAGGCACACACGTGTGCAAAATTGTGACCGGTGAGCCCGAACCTGAGAGGGGAAAAAAAATGACTTTCTCTAATATTGCTGGTGAATGCTACCAGAATCACTGGTGTGTGCTTTGGAGCCTGGTGCAGTATTCTGTGTTCCACAGAGGTACCCAGATGAGAAAAACCTTCCACCCTGCTTCAGAGCCTGAAGTCATAAAAAGCTCATGGAAAGTTTGATCCATGACTCACCAGGGGCAAGGCTGTAGTTTGCTGAGGAAGAATGGGTTCTGACCAGACAATTCTGACATAAAGCAATCTACACTTACAATGATCCTTTCCATCAAGAAAGACATGCCGACATCACCTGCCTGGATTACTGAGAAGAGTCCTCCTCTCTCCCACTCTCGAAGACTGATACAAACGGTAATCCTGGGAAAAGAGAGGCCACAGTGTTACAGTGAGGCTGAAATGCTGGGAAATTTGTCCTAGTTAGGATTTCTATTGCTGTGGTTAAACACTGTGACTGAAAACAGCTTGGGGGAAAACGGTTTGCCTCAGCTTATGGTCCATAGTCCTTCATGAAGTGAATCCACGTAGGAAACTCCAGGCAGGAACCTGGAGGCAGGAACTGAAGCAGATGCTTGGGGAAGTGCTGCGTACAGGCTTTCCCCTCTTGGCTTGTCACAGCCTGCTTTCATATACTTAGAACTGTCTTCCCAGGGATCGTACATCCAGTGAGCTGGGTCCCTCCACATCAATCATGGATCAAGAAAATTCCCCATAGACTTGCCCACGGTCCAGTCAAATCAGGGCAGTTTCTCAGTTGAGGTTCCCTTCTCTTAAAGGACTCCAGATTGTGTCAAGTTGATAAAGACTAGCCCATACAAGCATAGCACCTTCCACTTCACATTATTGCCTGTGCTCTTAATTCTTAGTTTTGGAGAGTCTTTTCTTCATCTGTTTTTATTTATGTTTTTGAATCATGAAGCTGCTGTATTTTTATTTCCATCTCTCTGGAAAGACTTCCATGACTGACCTCCACTTTTCTACACCTACTTTTTTTTTTTACATATTTCATCAGCTTTTACATCTTTTACCTGTTTCTGCAGTCACAGTGCCTCTGCTCCCTCTCACACTGCTGCACTCCAGGCTTGCCCTCTCTCCCAGCCTTACTCCTTCCCATGCGAGCTCCTTGTTTCCCTACTTAAATATTGATGTCCTTAGCACTAAAGAGTTTATAAGGGACACATTCCCCAACTAGGACCCCTAATAAGGCTGTCTCTGAGCCTTATTGAGCACACAAGTGAACTCGCCAAGTGTCTCCTGCTGCCAGTCAACGTTGAGACTGCTAGTGAATCAATGAAGGGAACTGCAGCTGTCTCCTCCATCAACAGCAACAGGAAACATAGTTCCTAGTGAAGATGACCCACCAGGATGACTGACATAAACTAAACCAAAGAGCCAGAGGACTGGGAAACGGCAGAAGTGGAAGACTCACTCATCCATAGATGCACAAAACACAACAAAGAACACAAAAGCTATGGTGAAAACCCACAACCCACAACCCACGGCTCCTCAGTAATGGAAGTGAGACTCTGAGAAGGCTGAGTTGACTGATAATGAATTTAGAGTCTCATTTTTTTAAAAAGGACCAGTGACCATAAGAGGACTCAAATAAGTGGGAGAAGAAAGGAGATCAATTTAAGACTAGGACAAGAAAAACAATTGCTGAGAAAGAATGAAACTAGATTTCTAGGGGAAAAAGGAAAAAAGAAAGAGAGAGAGGGAGGGAGGGAGGGAGGGAGGGAGGAAGGAAGGAAGGAAGGAAGGAAGGAAGGAAGGAAGGAAGGAAGGAAGAGAGAGAGAACCACTCAAATAAGAAACACAATAGAAAGCATGATCAACAAACAAGATCAAACAGGAGAATCAGTTTACAGAGCGGAGGACAGATTCAAGATGTTCCTATATTTAAGGCATTATGCAACAGAACACAACACTGTTGGGGGTGATCCAACTTCCAAGGAGTCTGAAATATAGTCAAGAGGCTGGACCTAAGAATTCACGGACTAAAAGGATCACAGATAAAGTCAAAAGGTGTAGCTAATTAAGTCTACGAAATTATAGGAGAAAAATTCCCAAACCCAGAAAAAGAAATGGACATCTAAACACGAGAGACATTTAAACAATAAACATGAGCAGTAAAAGACCTCCCCATGACAACTCATAGTCAAAAATGCAAAACAAAGAAACAGTATGAAAAGCTCTGAGGGGAAGAAAACACCAACAACACACCATCAGAAACATCACAACAACGACAGAGCTTTACCAGCAACCCTGAAAGCAAAGAATGATATCTTTAAACCTCTGAGAATAAACAACACAACCAAAATTGCTTTATCTAACGCAGTTACCTCTTTAAATTGATAGAGAACTGAAAATATTTGAAGACAAACGAAATTAAGCCAATGTGTAGCAATGAAGCCAGCCCTGTGGAAAATACTTAAAGAAATAGTATACAGAAAAGGAGGAGGAAGTCTCACCTGCAAGAAAGTTCATCCCATGAGAGGAACAGATAAACAAAGAGCAGGGAGAGATCCAACCGTGCCCAACATAGCAAACCAGAAAACCGCTAACACTAACCGAGTAGGAATGAGAGAAGCTCAGGTAATCTGACTGACCAGGACAATTAACAAAATCATAGGAAATACCAAACTCATCCCAATAACAACCTTAAGTTAATAAATAATTCATCAATAAAAATTTAGACTAAATGGATTAAAATATATATAAGATCCAATATCTGTGGTACCCAAGAAACTCACTTAACATGGAAAGACATCCCAAAACTGAATCAAATGCTGGAGAGTCCTAACAGAAGACACAGCAGCCTACAGACTGACTCTTCCATCTGATTAAGTATACTTCAAACAGAACTGATCAGGAGAGAGTTTTCAAGGCCACTATAGACTAATAAAGGAAACAAACCATCAGGGGCATATAACAATTATAAGGACTTATGCAACAAACATTGAGGCTCTCGGTTTTATAAAACAGATACCAAAGGAATAAAAGTCCATGCTGGTCCTGATGCAGGAGTAGTGAGAGCTTCTACAACCTACTCTCAGCGTTAGATACGTCTTCTAAAGTAAAATCAGTAATGAAGCCTCACAGTTAATTGTATCATAGAGCAACTTGATTAAAAGGTATTTCTGGAATATTCCCTCCAAAAGTTAAGAATACACACTCTTCTCAGTGACAGATGGATCCTTCTCTAAAACTGATCACATCATAGGCCACAAAGCAAACCTTAAGAAGTACGAGAAAAAAATTCAAAATCATTCCTGGCTCCTTATCAGACCACAGTGGAATAAAACTACAAATCCACAGCCATAGCAACCACAGCCATAGCAACCACAGCCACTACAGAAATACATGGAAAGTGAAGAAAACAGTTTTGAATGAACAGTAGGCAACTGAAGAAATCAGAGGTTAATTCCGAATCAAAGTGACACACAACCTCAGAGAACCTCTAGAACACAGCCAAGAGTTCTGAAAGAAAAAATTATCAGTAAGTGCTGATGTTGACATTAGAGACCCCTCAAGCAAATGACCTAATGATGCCCCTTGAGGCTTCTTCAGATAAAGAGGAAGAAGCCAACCCCAAACCCAATACACAGTAACAAACATAAGATTAGATTAAAAAATAACACAATAGATACTAAGGGAACAGTACATAAAATTATTCCAACAGGGCCTGGAGAGACAGCACAGAAGTTAAGAGCACATACAGCAGCACAGCCGGCAGTTCTCAACCACTTATAAATCCATCTTTGTGGGAACCCAATGTTTCTAGCATCTGTGTGCACCATATAAGCATGCAAATATCCAACACACATGCACTCACACACACACACACACACACACATACACACACACACTCACACAGGGAGGGAGGGAGGGAGGGAGGGAGGGAGGGAGGAAGGGAGAATTTTAAAGTTCCTTTTTAAAAAAACAAATCACTTAAGCAAATAGTTGGTTCTTTGAGACAATTGACAGTAGAGCAAACCCTTAGCTAAACCAACACAAAGAAGAAGATACAAATAAAGAAAATAAGAGATTAAAGAAGAGTTGTTACAACAGATGCCAATGAAACCCAGACGACACTTTGGAAGGACTGAGAAAAGCTTTATTTTAAAAACCTGGGGAACCTAAAATAATGGATAAATTTTCAAACTAATGTGACCTACCAATATCAAAGCCAGAAGACAGAAACAATTTAAACAAACTGTTAGCAAACAATGAGATTGAAGCGGTGATTTAAGCCTCCCTATGAAAAGGCTCCCTGCAGATTCTCTGATGAATTTTATCAACACTTGAAGGCAGATCCAATATCAACACTTCTCAAACCATTCCATCAACTAGAAAGAGAAGGAGCAAAACCAAACTCAAAAAGCCAGCATTACCCCAATTCCAAAGACAGATTTAAAAGATAATAATAACAAAACTTCAATAGCACATTCCAGCTCAGGGGCTGGAGAGATGACTCTGGTTAAGACTGCTTGCTTCTTTATAGAAACTGGGGTTCAGTTCCCAACACCCACATCAGGTGGCTCTCCACTGCCTGTAATCCCAGTTCTAGGGGACCTGATGGTCTTTTCTGACTTCTATAGGCACCTGCACTCACCACTCACCTTCACAGAGAGAGACTGAGAGGTAGGGAAAGAGAGAGGGGTAATTAAAAATAAGGGCTAGAGCGATGATTCAGCAGTTCAGAGCATATATTGCACTTGCAGAGCACCCAAGTTCAATTCTGAGCACCTTTGTCATGTGGTTCATAGTCAACTGTAACTCCAGCTCCAGGTGGATCCAATACCTCTGGTCCCACAACATATCTGCCTGCCTGCCACCATGCATCCCACCAGGAGAGTCATGGATTAACGGTCTAAAGCTGTAAGCAAGCCTTCAATTAAATGCCTTCCTTTATACGCTTCCTTGGCCATGCTGTCTCTTTAGAGCAATAAGAAAACAATAACTAAGACACCATTATCAAGTTGGCTTTATTTCAAGGATGCAGGCTGCTTCAACATACACAAATAACTAAGTGTAATATACCATGTAAATAGATATAAGGACAAAAATCACATGAGTATCTTACTATATTCGTGGATGCAGAAGAGGTATTTGACAAAGTTCAGCATGCCATGATGATAAAAGTTCGGGAAAAAATAAAAATAAAGAGAACATACCTCAACACAATAAAGGCTATATACTCAAACCAGCACTATACTAAATGGGAGAAAACTGAGGGCCTTTTCTCTAAAATCTGGACTGAGACAAGATGCCCACTCTCTCCACTCCTATTCAAAACAATGCTAAAGATCTGAGCTAGAACAATAAGATAAGAGAAAGATATAAAAATAATACCAGTAGGAAAGAAGTCAGCTTACCTGTGTTTGCAAATGAAGTGGTTCTATATTCAAAAGACCCTACAGACTCTACCAGGACACTACTAGATTAATTAAACACTCTCCATAAAGTCTCAGGATAAAAAAAAACCAGCATTGAAATATCAATATCTTAGCCAAGCAGTAGTGACACATGCTTTTGATCCTAGCACTCAGGAGGCAGATGCAAGCAGATCTCTGAGTTCAAGGCCAGCCTGGTCTACAGAGCAAGTTTCAGGGCAGCCAGGGCTACACAGAACCCTGTCTCAAAAACCAAAAAAAAGTAAAATAAATTCAGGAACTTTCATGTGTACCAATAAAATGAAACCAACTTGGTAGTGATGTTTTAGTAACTTTTATTTTTGCTGTGAAGAGACACCATGACCAAGGCAGAATAGAAAAGAAAGCTTTAATTGGGGGCTTGCTTACAGTTTCAGATGGTTAGTCCATCTAATGAATGTGTTGAGAAAAAAAAATTTAAGAAAATTATCCCATTTACCATAGTGGGAAAGAAAGGAGTGCCTAGGAAGTGAGAGACACCCGAGAAGAAATCAAGCCCTAGATGATGCTCTGAGATTGAGCAGAACTAATACTGCAAAAACGACTATTCTACCAAAACAATCTACACAGTCAATGCAATCCCCATTAAAATTCCAATGACAATCTTCACAGAACTGTTGGGGGAGGGGACATAGGCATAGTCAAGGACTTCCTAAATAGAACCGTAAGGTCATAGGGGGAAAACCAAGAACTGAGAAATACAGAGGCAGGAAATTAAAATGCTTCTGCCCAGCAAAGGAAACTGAGCAAAGTGGAGAAGCAGCCTACAAGATGGGAGAACAATCTCTGCCAACCATGCTTCAGACAGGGGCTGCTTCCATTATTAGTGATAAGACACTCTGACAAAGCAACTTGTCTTAGGGTTCATTGCTATGAAGAGATGCCATGACCAAGCCAACACATAAAGGACATTTAATTGGTCCTGGCTTACAGTTTAGAGATTTAGTCCATTATCATCAGAGCAGGAAGCATATAGACAGACATTCTGCTGGAGACAGAGCTGAGAGTTCTAAGTCTGTATACATGGCAGCAGGAAGTAACAATGATACACTGGCCAAGCTTGAGCTCCTGAAACCTCAAAGACAACCCCCTAATGACACATGTCTTCCCACAAGGCCACACCTCCTAATATCGCCTCTCCCTATGGGCCTATGGGGGCCATTTTACTCAACCCACCATAAAACTTAAATAGGAAAGGGTATATTTGGGCTTACAGTTCCATCGAGATATAGCCCACCATGGTGGGTGTACTGGCTAGTTTTTGTGTCAACTTGACACAGCTGGGTTATCACAGAGAAAGGAGCTTCAGTTGGGGAAATGCCTCCATGAAATCTAGCTGTGAAGCATTTTCTCAATTAGTGATCAAGGGCCCCTTGTGGGTGGGACCATCTCTGGGCTGGCAGTTTTGGGTTCTATAAGAGAGCAGGCTGAGCAAGCCAGGGGAAGCAAGCCAGTAAGGAACATTCCTCCATGGCTTCTGCATCAGCTCCTGCTTCTTGACCTGCTTGAGTTCCAGTCCTGACTTCCCTTGGTGATGAACAGCTGTATGGAAGTATAAGCTGAATAAACCCTTTCCTCCCCAACTTGCTTCTTGGTCATGATGTTGGTGCAGGAATAGAAACCTTGACTAAGACAAATTGGTACCAGCAGAGTGGTGTATTCCTGTGACAACCTGACCATGTTTGGGGGAGGACTGTGGAAGAACTTTGGAACTTTGGGCCAGAAGATCCATTCTATGTTAAGAGCTCTGTGGGATGTTGTGTAAGAGCTTGGAAGATAATGTTGAGAACAGTGCAAAAGATGGAGGCCTGGCTTGTGAAATTTCAGAGGGAAAATTAAAGACTCTTTTCAGGGACATTGTTACTTTGTGAAGATTCTGTGGTTCTGGTTAGCTGGGGCTGAAGAATCAGCTGTGATTAACAAGATACTAGAACTACTAAAGCAAAAATTTGGCATTACTGGAACCATTGATGCTGGTTAGCTGGAGCTAAGAAATTAGCGGTGATTAAGAAGAGACCAGCATCATTGAGGTGACATCTTCTGGGAAATGTTTTCTGAAAGCACAAGGAGGCTGTGTTCCAGAGATAGCCATGGTTGTATCTTGTGCTGTGACTGGACTTGGTAATGTGTAAGAGTTACCTAGGTGGTACTGGTTTTAGAGGCATGAAGGAGTCATGCAGAGTAGCTGAGGCCACGGAAGCACTGTGAGAAGCCATGGAAGGCCATTGGTGAAGGTGCAGCCTCAGTTGCAATTGATGACCCAAGACTGAAGGGGTCATGTAAAGGAGTTGAGGCTTGGCACCATGAAGAGAGCCTATAAGAGGCTAGTGTTGAAGCCTAGTTACAGAAGCATTTTGGAGATGCCAGTACCATGAGATGACCACCAAGAATAGCAACAGCAATGGAGTACAGGCATCTGGAGCCTAGAGGACAAAGTGTGTGCTACAAAGGGCATGGCTGGAGAAGTGACCCAAGCCCTTGGAGGAGCCCAGAACATTGTGAGTTGGATCCCAGACATTGGATGGTTGGAGATTAATTTTTGCTTTTGATTGTGACTGTGCCCTGATATTTTTCCCTCTTGAAGGAAGTTTTTAAATGAAGCCCACAGTTAAGAGACTTTGAATTTTAAACTACTTTGAATTTTAAAAGATACTGGATTTTTTTTTTTTTTTTTTTTTGGTTTTTCGAGACAGGGTTTCTCTGTATAGCCCTGGCTGTCCTGGAACTCACTCTGTAGACCAGGCTGGCCTTGAACTCAGAAATCCACCTGCCTCTGCCTCCCGAGTGCTGGGATTAAAGGCGTGCGCCACCACGCCCAGCGATACTGGATATTTTAAAAGGATTGAACTTTTAGTATGTAAAGACTGTGGGACTTTTAAGTTATTTAATATCTTGGGGATGTGTAAGAACTAAGGGTTGAGGCTTACTAGTGATGTATTTGTGTGTCAAGTTGACAAGGGGTCAATTGTACTGGCTAGTTTTTGTGTCAACTTGACACAGGCTGGGTTATCACAGAGAAGGGGGCTTCAGTTGGGGAAATGCCTCCATGAGATCTAGCTGTGAAGCATTTTCTCAATTAGTGTTCAAGGGCCCCTTGTGGGTGGGACCATCTCTGGGCTGGCAGTCTTGGGTTCTATAAGAGAGCAGGCTGAGCAAGCCAGGGGAAGCAAGCCAGTAAGGAACATCCCTCCATGGTTTCTGCATCAGCTCCTGCTTCCTGACCTGCTTGAGTTCCAGTCCTGTCTTCCTTGGTGATGAACAGCTGTATGGAAGTGTAAGCCGAATAAACCCTTTCCTCCCCAACTTGCTTCTTGGTCATGATGTTTGTGCAGGAATAGAAACCCTGACTAAGACAGTGGGCAAGACACAACAGCAGGCACAGAAGATGCAGTGACCATTGCAAGAGGTGGGCTCATTTCATTGCAGGCACACTCAAGAAGCAGAGAGTGGACAGGAAGTGGGACCTGACTACCAAGGCTCAAGCCACTCTCAGTGACCCACTTCCCATAACAAGACTCCACCTCCTAAAGGTCCCACAACTTTCCAAACAACGCTACCAGCTGGGGACCAAGTGTTAAAATGTGAGTCTTATGGGCAACGTTTCACATTCAAACCACAACAAGGAATTGGTATCTAGAATATGTTTTTTAACTGCAAAAATAAAATACTATAAAAACAAAACTGCAAGTCAATGAAAGAATTAATGACTAAACCAGACAGCTCTCAAAAGAGGACACAGAAATGACCAACAGATATAAAACATGTTCAATGTCTCCTGTTATCAGGGAAGTGCAATTAAAACTACTTTGAGATTCTGTTGCTGTAATTTAACGTAAAACAAGACAACAAATGCTGGCAAGGATGTATGGAAGGGATGCTGATGGGTATGTAAACTGGTACCCTGAGACCCAGCTACATCGTTTGTAGGCACACACCTAAAGGACTTTATATCACACCACAGAAATAACTGTATGCCCATTCTTATCACAGTAGCAAAGAAATGGAATCAGTCTAAACACCCATCAACAGACAAATGGCCACAGAAAATGTGGTGTGAATACACAATGGATTTTTATTCAGCCTTAAAGAAAAATGAAAATTACAGGAAAAATGCTGGACCTAGAAATTAGAATACTAAATAAGTTAGCCCCCAACTCAAGAAGAAAGATACTGTGTGCTATTCTCACATGGGGCTCCTAGGTTTTAATTTTATGTATGTGTAGGTATGTCATAAAATGCAGAAGAGACACAGGAGAGGAACAGAGGTTCTGAGGAAGAGGAAAGAGTAAGAGAACACATATGACATGGAACTGGGAAGGAGATGCTGGAAGAGCAGGGACTGAGGAAAAGGGGAGAAGGAGTATCCGCAAAAATGAGTTATAAATGGAAGGTTCCATTGCTTGGTATGATAATTTAATCAATAAGAAAAAAGGAGGGAACAGAACTGGTCACAGGGTCTCACTTTTATAATCCTAGCACTGGAGAAGCTGAGGCAGGAGGATTACTATAAGTTTGAGGTCATCCTGGGTTCATTCCAGGCCAGTCAGGGTTATACATGAGACACTGTCTCAAAATGAAAAAGAAGGAGGCTGGAGAAATTGCTCAGGGTTAGGAGCACTTGCAGAGGCTCCAGGTTCGGTTCTCAGCACCCAGATAGTGGTTCAGTCACCCATAACTCCAGTTCCAGGGAATCTGGCCTCTTCAGGCACCAGACATACATGTAATGCACATATATCCAGGCAAAATACACATAAAATAAGTCTTTTATTAAAATAAGTATTTTATTATTTGTTTTATTTTTTAATATTATAACAGAATTATACCATTTCTCCCTTCCCTTTCCTCCCTTCAACCTCGCCCATATATCCCTCCTTGCTCTCTTTCAAAATCATGGCCTCTTTTTTCATTAATTATTGTTATACACACACACACACACACACACACACACACACACACACACACACGGATGCATAAGTACAACTTGCACAGTCTGTATGTTCCTTGTGTGTATGTTTTTGGGGCTGACCACTGGCACTGTGTAACCACCCCACTGGTGTGCTCTTCCCTAGGGAACATGATTTCTCCCACCCTCAGCATTTCCTGGTTGCCAGGTTGAGGGCTCCTGGGCTTGTTAGGTTTTTTGTTTGTTTGGTTGGTTGGTTGGTTGGTTGTTGTGGGTTTTTTGTAAAAAAGAGAAAGGTAGAAGGACAAGATGGTGAGGGGAGTGCATTGGTGGAGGATCTATGAGTTAAGAAGGAGAGCTGAAGGTAAATATTAAGATACATTGTATACATGGGTGAAACTGTCCAAAGAATGAATTGAAAATATCCTTTCAAAACTGAGTGTGAGAGGAGTCTTAGATCAGATTTCTCTAAATCCCGCTAAGTCCTGCTTATAAGACACTCCTCAAACGAAAAGACCTAGAAAGAGTGACATGGCGTTCGTTCATTCCTGTCTTCCCCAGTTACTTCCAAAAGACAGGCTGTGATGAAATATCCCTGCACCAAAAGGTTAGTAGATGACACTCACTGCTGGCAGACATCAGGGCATCAAGTAGATCCGACATTAATCCGGGAATGATGTAGGTCAGAGGAGCCTTCTTTTCAAACCGGGAAGACTTGGAAGGCGTTACTGAGGACTTGAAGAGTTACTGAGGAAGGGCTGTCCTCACGCATCGAGGAGAACAAGACAATCTCTGTCAAAGGCCGTCTCCAGCAGCGGGAAGCATTTTAACAAGCCAGTTAGGGTGTGTGCTTTCAGCCTTCAGGTTTTAAAGCTCTTCCATGGTTTCAGGACAACCTTGACAGTCTGAGACAGTTCCTGCAAATCCTCTTACGAACTGTCTCATAGCCTTATGGCCCACAGAGTTACAACTGTGGGAAAGAAGAGGTTGGTTGGTTGGTTGGTTGGTTTTGTGGCTGGATTTGATCAGTAGGAGCAAACACAGAGAGTGACATGTACTCTTCTTGGGCACATTTCATTATCCATAAAGCCACGTGGGGATGCATGCTTCTGTGGTTGCGAGTAGACTGAAGTAGTGCCAAGGCTGGCCGAGTCCTGGCAATCAGGACTACTAGCTAGCAAGATAAGTGCCTGCTGTAGCTAGGGTTGTCCCTCCCGGCAGCAAGCCCCAGGGGCTACCTAGGCAATAAGAATACAGAAAGTATTGCACAGGAACCAAAAGTACAAGACTCTGCTATGCAAACCCAAAAATGGCCTATTATCTTCAGTTACATATAAATGTCAAGTAGACGGTTTCCAATAGGCTTGAAAAGAGCACTTCCTGTAGAAGCAGATCCATGGTGATGACAGAACCATTAAACTCACAGAACTTCTGAATATTCAGAGATGGGCTAGGCATCTAGGTCTTCTCCATGGAGACACTCCATCTGTGCTCGCTTCTCCTGTGACGGGGAGGTAGACAGTCTCTGAGACTCTCCCGTGAGCCTGGTCCCCACCTCTGTGCTGAGAGCATGGTACTATGGGTTTGTGGGAGACATTAGAAGTAGCTCTGCTTATGCTAAATCCTTGGTAGAGTGCAGTTCACACTGGTATTCCTAGGTACCCAGGACTTTATTTAGGGAATCTGTGGGTAAGGCACTAGGCATTATGGGAGAAGTTTAACTGCATGGAACACAGCCTATAAGAGTTGTCATCTGGAGCTGGGCAGCAGTGACACATGCCTTGAATCCCAGGGAGGCAGAGGTAGGCAGCTCTCTGAGTTTGAGGCCAGTCTGAGCTACAGATCAAGTTTTAGGAAAGCCAGAGCTACACAGAGAAGCCCTATCTCGAAACCCACTCTCCACCCATTGAAAAGAAAAGTTGTCATCTGGAGTAGACTCATGGCAAAGAGAGTTACAGTGTTATTACTGCTATGACCTCTAGGAGAACGCTGGATGACATCAGTAGATCCTACAGCCTGCTCTGGCAAGTTCCAGGAGGTCCTCATCTCTTGATGTTCACACCCTTGTCCCTTGTCCCTTCAATGTTTTGTCATGGGTGGTGTCAGATCACTTCCAAGGCTGTCAAGAAAAAGCCTTTGTCTCTGTCAGATCACTCATCCTGGAGCTAACTGTCCTATCTTGAGTAACACTATAGAGAAGCCTAGGTGTTAAGGAAGTGACTATTGCTCAGTTACGGGAGCCTCTGGGAAGCAGGTGCTCTTTCTCTAGGCAAGCATTCAAGTGATGACAGGCCCTGAAACAAAACTGCCCATTAAACTAGCCATGAATTCCAGACCCTCAGATAGTGTATGAGATAGTGAACATTGGTGTCTTGGCTATTGTAGTAATTGATAATTTATGCATGATACGATTAGAAACAAATGAAGTTTAATGGCCTGAGACCCATTATGAAAATATATCTGAAACATTAAATGTGTGTGTATTAGCTACTTTTATCATTGCTGAAACTAAATGCCTGTCAAGAAGCGATTTAAAGGAAAGGGGGTTTATTCTGACTTACAGTTCAAGGAGAAGTCCACCATGGCGGGCAGAAGAGGGGTGGCAGCAGGAACATGGGGCTGCTGGTCACACTGGTCCACAGTCAGCAAGCAGAGAGGGAGAAATGGTTGCACCATTAAAAGAAAAAGCACTGCATATAAGAACGTTGCCCTCAGAGCAATGTATGCAAAACACACCAACCTCTATGTCTGCAGAGAAAAATGAAAACAAGCTCTTCTGACTGCTTCAGTCACATAAAAGTAACCCCAGCACTGTGGAGGCAGAGGCAGGCTCATCTCCTTGAGTTAGAGACCATCCTGATCTACAAAGCAAGTTCCAGGATAGCCAAGGCTAAACAAAGAAACTCTGTCTCAAAGAATAAAGGAGGAGAAGGAGGAGGAGGGTGAGGAAGAGGAGGGGGGAACAAGAACAAGAAGAGGAGGGAGAAGAGGAGGAAGAATAAGAAGGACAAGAAGAAGAACAAGAACAAGAGAAGAAGAAACAGAAGAGTTATGTTGGTTTACAGTTTATGAAGGGATTCTGTCCTTCACAGTGGGGAAGGCATGATGGCCTGAAGTATGAGGTGGCTGGTCACATTGCAAATACACAGTCAGGAAACAGAGAGCAGACAGGAAGTGAGGAACTGTCAAATGTCAAGGTCTGCCTCCAGCCACACACTCTTCCTCCTGGAGGTCCCACGGCCCTCCAAAACACCACCACCATCTAGTATTCAAACAAATGGGCCAATAGGGACGTTTTATATTCAAACCACAAGATCCAGTGTCACTAATCGTGTTGGCTTTTGATGGCTCCAAAACAGTGCCACAGGAAAAGCTGCTGCAGACATCTGCCAGGTTCAGAGAGCCAAGTAAACTGTCCTGTCTCCTGATCACCTCTCCCCAACCCTGATCACAGAGGAAGAGAGTATGAAGAGAGCAAAATCTCTGATGACTTTTTCATAAATCAGACTCCTATCCTAGGGTATGGCAGAGGAGAAAAAGAAGCAAGGAGGGAAAGCCATCTGCAAATCAAACATTAAATACTGACTTCTCTCTTGGTTGGGCATTCCTCTAGGTTATTTTTATTATGAAAGGTTTTCAGTACATAGGGGCAGGTGCTGTTCTTTGAGAGTTAAAGTGACACTCGGGACTGTTTCCAGAGAATTCCATTCAGTAAAGAAATTTTATTTCTGCTGAATAAATCTGGAAGAGATTCAGAAAACGAGGAGGAAACGTACATGTTCATAAATTCAGACAGTTTATGCATTGTGAAGGTGACGGATTCTGCTGACAGATAACTCAATAAGTCATTCACATTTTTCTAACCCAGGTGTTTAAAAGCTGCACAGGAGCCCCATACGTGGCTGCTGTGAACAGGTGTGAAGCCTATGGCGGCTGCTCTGGCTATGTCCATCAAAACGGTAAAGCACATTTTGATCTAACAATCCCTTCCCATGGGATTTCTTCTGAGCATACCCTTACCATGGGAAATGACTTGGTAAAAGGCCATGCCTGGCGGCATTGTTTGTGTATAGTGGCCTTAACACTCTATTAGTAAGGAGTAGTTGAATGTACAGTGGCATATATTGTTACATATGTAGTATATCATTTTTATATGTTTCTAAGTCAGTGAACACTGCCAAAACAAAATACCAGTGGTTGAGTGCCTTAACAAAATCCTTGTATTCCTTGCAGTTCTGAAGACTAGGAAAGTCTGTTGATTAGATTCCTAGTGAGGGCTGCTCTCTCAGGACCTGTTGGATGTCATCTCCTGTTGTGTCCTGATGAAAGAGAGAGGGGGGGGGACAGACATGGATAGGGGCAGAGACAGAGTTCTTTGATGTCCTCTCTTACAAGATAACTTTTGCAAGGATTATAAGTCTAACCCTTGGCTCTATCCTCATGACATCATTTAGGGTAAAAGATGTCTTTACTCCAAATAGTCACATTGCCCATTAGGACTTTAACATGGGAAAGGGGCATAGTTAGGTCCACAGCACATGTTATAATATGTATCCAACAAAAGAAATGCAGTACAAGACTCTAAGCCATCCAAAGGAAAGGAGCTACTGGTCCAGACAGATTGTAAAGTGGAAAACAGAAAGGCACCACTCGAGGTGCCAAACAGCTGAGTGACTACCATCTGCCTTTTTTGTCCTTCCACCCTTCCCACCCACTCTCGACCCTGTAAACTCTACAATGGGCTCTCTTGTCCTGATATACAGGCTTGGTCCTCTCAGGGGGTTCTGCAGCAAGAATGCAAGGGAAGGAAGGTAGTAAGGACAGGTATTTGTGCCCAGGCTTCTTCTTTGCCCTGCCCTCAGTAAACTATATAGCTCACACAATCACCACGACATCTCACTCAGCTGATGCCTGTCAACCCCATGCTTTGCCCATAATCTGTCCACACCCTTGCCAGTGACACACTTACTTAACTCCACTCACTTGATGTGTGCTATCTGATTTCTTCAGCTTTATTTATACAGTTAGTATTTTAGCATTTATGTTCTTAAAAGTGCATGAGTGGGTATGCATGTGTGTGTGCATGTGTGTGTGCATGTGTGTGTGTCTGTGTGTGTGTGTGTGTGTGTATCCGTGCCTGTGTGTATGTGTACATGCACTTATTCATACTTAGCAAACCTCAGTAGTTGTCTTTTGGAAAGCAGCCTGCTGGCTGGGCGGGGCTCGGGAAGAGGGGTATTTCCTTCCACTGTATCTTTTTTGCTCCTCATTGAATTTCATACTATGTGTATGCATTCATTATTCAAAAATACATTGAATTTAAATTTTAGAAAATAACTTGAGAGAAAGACTATAGGGTGGCGGGTGGCACCAGAAGGCTCCCCAGGCGGCTGTCCCTACAATGCTTCGGTCCCTCCTTCCCTGGGAACAGCTGCTTTTACTGGAAGATGCACCAAGCTACCAACTGAACCACGGAAGAAGAAAGTGAACAGGTGTCTTCCAGTCTGCAGAGTGGACAGGAAGCGAGGTGGTAGAAACCGTCTGGGACATTAACTCTTAAGCCACATGTGAGTCGCTTCCATGTCACCAAAGGCTCCTCACTTTCAGAATTTTCAAGCTACAAACAACTGACTCCATTGCTCTTATTCAGGGCTGTGGCCGAAGGAACCTCTGCTTCCTCCGTGGTAGATGGCCTGCAGAGAGGGAAGGGGCAGGGGATCAATGCGGTTCGCCAGAGAAGACCCTTAGTGACACACTTCTACCAGCTAGATCCAACCTCCCAGTTTCCATCATGTCCTAGCAACGACTTAAAGTCATCAAGAGATTAATTCAACCATTGTTGCCCCAGCCCTCCGCCCCTCAGGATGATCCTTGGGGATAGGGGGTAAGAAGGTATGGAATCACAACTGAGGAGTGCTTTTATACCCTCCACCCATGCCCTATTGGTCTGTGACACCTCCCGCTTGTTGCTGGCACCATCTGATTGGCTGGTCAGGTCATGAACTCTGACATCATTTGTCTCCATGAGCCTAGCAGATCTTAAGATTGGAAAAGTGTGGATGCAGCTGTTGCGCAAAAGTGGGCCATTATGGGCTGCCAGTCAGGGTATGTTGACTCATTTCTCTACAATCCATAAGGTCAGAGCCCTTGGAATCAAATCCTTTCCCCAAAGCACATTAGCTGGCAGCCAAGCCTCAAACATGAGAGCCTTTGTGGGACCTCTCAGATCCAAACTGTAGCAGACGATTTTCCTCCTACTGTTTCTGGCTGGTATGGTTTCATTTATTTTTGTTTCGTATCGTCCCTGGTGATCCTCCTCTCTGGCTCCCCAAGTGCTGACATTGCATCCATGAGCCACCATGCCTACAGATAGCTTTCTGATACTTGACTGGCAATCAAGAAATCTTTGTAAGGCCGTGATTTCACATCTACTGTTGGCAATTCGTGCTTACCACATCTTTGGCCCTCCTCTGGTGGACTCTGTTTACAGAGAATAGCCAAGCGCTTCCTCAAAGCTTTTAGTCAGGCCTGCTTTGTAATCCCTCTCTGACAGTCTTACCATATCAGGTCTCAAAACTACCTCTAGCCGGCAGAGTCACAGTGACACAACAGGGGTCTCCCTTTTCTGGATGTGACTCCTCTTCCTGCTCTTCAGCCACAACTGACCTGTCATCAGATGTCATCTCTATTTCCATCACGTGTATATTATGTATATTGTGTATATTACACTGCAGGGCTCTTTGCTTTCATCTCCTTATTGCTGGGTCTTCTAGAGACTCTGTCACCCAGGAAACAGGGAGACAGGCAGTGAGATTTTTTTCCCCTGGACCAACTAATTTATCATCTTCCAGGACAGCATCAGGCCTCCGTCTTCTGGTGGTAAAAGATCTCTACAGTCCCCTCAGTCTTTACAGCTCTTCCTTCCTCTTTCCAGGGGAGTGTGCAAGTGTCTCGCTCAATCACAGTCTCCAATATCAACCTTTCCCTGCTTAAACAGAAAGCAACAGATCTAATGTGTTTCCTATATTAATAGACACATGATATTAATAATCTAATTGGTAAAGAAAATAGATCGTCCTCTGTGCATATCTTCCAGGAGAAAAGGTGGTCATCGTCTGAAATACAGGAAGCATAATACAATGGTTCTCAACCTTCCTAATGCTGCAACCCTTTAATACCGTTCCTCCTGTTGTGGTGACCCCCAACCATAAAATTATCTCATTGCTGCTTCATAACTGTAGTTTTGCCACTGTTCGAATAGTAATGTAAATATCTGATATGCAGGATATCTGATATGCAGGATATCTGATATGCCACCCCTGTGAAAGAGTCATTAGACCACCAACGCTGTCATGACCCACAGGTTGAGAACTGTTTGAATCAAAACTAAAATAATAAAATTCCCGCCTCAGGAACATAGCTTGCTGTTCATAACCCTGGCTAGAAGAGAGACCCAGGGACCCATTCTAAGGCTCCCACCTCCCTCCACAGCAGCAACTTGAAACTGCTTATGGTGCCAAGGAGACAGCCACTGGCAAAGGCCTGGCAAGGTACTACTGCTGAGAAGAACTGATGCCTGCCACCATCTCCATCTTAGGGTGGGGCCCACCTTCTCCCAGTTGTACTCTGCAGCCCTGTGGCAGGGGCAGGAGGCCCAAGCCCTCCCACCCTGTGCTCCTCTGGAGGAAGCATCTCTGCTGTTAGTGTCCCTTCCCATCCTGTAAAGCCTGACTTCTCTGTGTTATCACATCAGCGATCACCTCCTGGACCCCACCAAGCATTTGCCACTCTGGCAAAGCAGTATATGCTTTCCTCTGCAGTCATGCGTCGTCTCACTCTTGGGATCGCTGTGGTGGCATCCATGACTCAGCCATGTTTTTGTATAATCAGAGTAGAGTATCCTGGGTCCCTGGTGCACAGAACATTACTGAAAAGACTAAATCCAAAGTTTAATTAGAGATGATTATGTAAAGCATTGGCTTAGTCACTCTGGGCTTAAACAACAGATGCTTACATATCGTAATTCTAGAAACTGAAAGTGAGGTATCAGGGTACAGGCATGGCTGGATTCTTGGTGAAGCACCCTGTACTGTCTGGTTTTGTGTCAACTTGACATAGCTCGAGTTATCACAGAGAAAGGAACCTCCCCTGAGGAAATGCCTCCATGAGATCCAGCTGTAAGGCATTTTCTCAATTAGTGATCAAGGGGGGAGGGCCCATTGTGGGTGGTGCCATCCCTAGGCTGGTAGTTTGGGGTTCTATAAGAAAGCAAGCTGAGCAAGCCAGGGGAAGCAAGCCAGTAAGTCACATCCCTCCATGGCCTCTGCATCAACTCCTGCTTCCTGACCTGCTTGAGTTCCAGTCCTGACTTCCTTTAGTGATGAACAGCAACATGGAAGTGTAAGCTGAATAAACCCTTTCCTCCCCAACTTGCTTCTTGGTCATGATGTTTGTGCAGGAATAGAAACCCTGACTAAGACAGACCCTCTTACTGCCACACAAGACAGCTTGCTATGTCCTCACATAGTGGGGACAGCTTTAGTAGTTTCATCCCATAGAGAATTACCCATCATGACTTCCTCTCCCCAGTGATGACCCAAAGGCTAGCTAGCTCACTGACAAATTTCACTGCATTGAGAAATGGAGTTTCAATATATAAATCTGTGAGAAATGTGAAACCTAAAAAGGCCAGGTATGGTGGTGTACACCTTCAATCTCAGCAGTTAGGAGGCAGGGTTGTATCTCTATAATTTCCAGGTCAGGAAGAGCTACATGATGAGTTGTGGGACAGCCAAAGGTACTCAGTAAGACCCTGATCCCTTCACCAAGTAAATAAGATAAATAAATAAAATAAGCAAGTTGCTTTATTCCTGGTCCCATATTGAAAGCCTCAAAGGCACCATATTACCTAATGCTTACCACACACAGAGGTAGATGCTCTTCTACCATCCTACGGAGAGGAGACTATGCTGCTAACAGAGGGGGTTGTAAGGAGAGGTGGTAGACAGGAAGGCAAGACCAGCAGGGCTAAGACAGAGATCTGTACAAAGAACTGACAATCTGACTACATGCAAACCTACAGGGTCAGTGGCTAGCAGTCAGAGGTTTGTGCTCTGTGCAAGGGGACAGAGTATGGAGGAGTCTGTGAGACGGATATAACAGTGGAGAAACAAACTCCCAAAACGAAGAAGGCCTGAGAGACGCTCTCTTATGCAGAAGGGTAAGGTGAAAGCCCACCAGCTCAGAGCGCTGAGAGGTGCACACTGACAGGGTAGAACAGGATGATGCAATGCCTGAACATCTCAGATACTCTGTGCACACTGGCAAGGGCAGGCAGAGGCTGCTGCTCAGCCCAGCAGGTTGAGGACCAGCAGTGGCCTTGGGGAGTGGGTTGCTTACAGAGAGTGAATGGATAGTGGATTGTGGCTTAATGCTCTGTGAAAGAACTTGTTGTCATAGCAACTAAGATATACCCTAAGTCAGGCTCCTGCCTCCACTCCCTCCATGCTCCTAATAGCCTTAAGAGTTTCTTCCCATTTTACACATAAGAAAACTGAACTGGGGCTGGAGAGATGGCTCAGCAGTTAAGAGCCCTAGCTGCTCTTCCAGAGGACCTGAGTTTGATTCCCTTTCTGTAACTCTGTTTTCAGAAGATCTGACACACTCTTTCTGGCCTCTGTGGGTACCAGGCATACACGCGGTGAACACACATGCAGGTAGGTGAAACACCCAAACACTTTTTTTTTTTTAAGTTTTAAAGTAAGAAAACTGAGACATAGAGAGGTTGAACCTCATACTGGTTAGTTTTTCTTGTTAAGACAACACAACTTGGAGTCACCTGGTGTGGTAGTTTGAATAAATGTGGCCCCCCATAGATTCATGTTTGTGTGAATGGCCCCCCCATAGCTGAGTGGCACTGTTAGAAGGTCTGGCCTTGTTGGAGGAAAGTGTGGGGGTCAGGCCTTGAGGTCTTCTATGCTCAAGCTATGCCCAATTAGACAGACACTCCCCTTCTGCCTTCGGATCAAGATACAGAACTCTCCTCTAACATCACGTCTGCCTGCACGATGCCATGCTTCCTGCCGTAACAATAATGGACAAAACCTCTGAAACTGTAAGCCAGAACAATTACATATTTGTCTTTATAAGAGTTGCCTTGGTCACGGCATCTCTTCACAGCAAGAAAAATCCAACTAAGTCACCCAGCGATCAGCATCCCTCTCTGGTTCCTACCTCCGAGTTCTGGCCCTGAGTTCCTTCCCTTAATTCCCTCAGTGATGGATTGTGATCTGGAAGTACATGGGGTAAGGCTTTTCTCCCCAAGTTGTTTTTGTTCATAGTGTTTAATCATAGAAACAGAAAAGCAAACTGGAACAGCCCTCTAGACCAGAAAGATATGACTTATGTCTGTTGTCAAAATCCAGCCTTCAGGTTAGCTGTGGGGGACACACATGCATGTCCCTTGCCCTTCCTGAGATGTAGCCTTCATGAGAACAGCCCCAGCAGGTCATAAGCTGTCAGTCATGTCTGGGACTAACAGACACACCACACACATACACGCACACACTCACACACACCAGAAACAAGCAGATCTCAGTACCACTTTGCTCCTTTTTGACCCTTCTAGGTAAAGGATATGGGAGAGACATAATGAATAGAATGATATAAGAACATTGAAGGGAACATCAGAAAGCCCAGGTTCAGGGCATGAGAGGAATGACAGGAAAGCCAAGGAGGAAAGGGTAGGCAAGGCTCCTCACCAGCTCTGTATCAGAACCAGCCACACCAACACATAAGTCACCAGGTCCACCCTTGTCTAGTACACCAGTAGGTGGGAGACGATGCTCAGATCTACAAGGGAGGATGTGACAGGTTTCTGGCCTCCTACTACAAGCAAGTCCTGCTGATGAGATAGCAACCTAACAAGTACTTGTTCAGCGGCAGGTGGTCTCCAAGGGGACTGTTGCTTCTTGTCCCCGCCCCAGAGTCATTTGCTCATTCTCTGCCATCTCTCCAGGTTTCTATTAGCTAGCCTAGCCAGAAAAAAAAAAAAAAAAGCAAGACATGAAGTCATGTGAAATGAAGCTGACTGACAGTGGCAGCCCAAGACCTCAACCCACCAGGCCAGCCAGCTGTACCCCCGCAGGGCACCAGCTCACTCTGAGAGGAAGACACGGGTGCCCTTCCCCAACCACACTTGTAAGAATTACTGCATCTCCAGATTGGATTGCTGTCTTGGATTTGGTCTTTGAGGTGTTCTGGAGCTCTTTTCAGCCCCCACAGGTTGTCATGGTGCCTGCTGCTCAAACTTGTGATTGGTCGGAGCTGCAGATTGTCTCCATGGCAATAAAAAGGATCTGTGCAGAAAGGACGTTTGGCCTTGGAAATGAACTCGTGGGAACACTCCTGGGAAATGAGCCTCCTTTGCAGGGAGAGGGTGGGAGTGAGGGGCTGGAGAGCAGCAGACTCTCCTGCTAGAGCTCTTCAGCCCTGCTTGCCCGCCACACGTCCCCGCCCCCTTCACCTCGCCCTAGAGGACCAGCTTCCCAACCGAAAGTCCTGTCCTGCTGGTAGCCACAGAGGACATCAACTTCAAATTTCTGTCTATACCGAATAAAAATTGCAGGTCAGAAAAGTATGACTAAGATAAGGGTCACCTTTTCCTTTTGGTGGTCCACAAAAGCCCTCTCTGCCCACCTTCCTTCCCAAGTCTACACAGAATTTAGCCTCTTTCCGCCCCTGACCTGCCCCTGGGACCACTCTTCTCCATAAGACAGGAGCTCAAACAGCTGAATATAATGTCCTTCCTCCCCTTATAAGACCTTTAATAATGAGACAAACACCCACTCTCCAGAAGTTATCTTCCTTTCTCACCTGCGGTCATTCTCTTTTCTTTTTCAAACCAGGAACCTGGGCTTTGGCATAATTCAGGCTCCCCATAGATCTCAAGGCTTGCCTGAGCCTCCTAGTCTTTTTATAAACAGATGTTTGCACAGCCATGTGGAGCTGGGTTTGGAGTGATTGCCTCTTGGGCAGACAGGCTCCTCCAAGCACCTCTAATCTCTCCCTATTACACCTGCTTTTTAAAAAGGATCAGAAGCCCATCCCTACTTGACTGTGGCTTAGTAACAGAAGGGATGCTGTTCTCCTTCAAGGCAATCAGAGGTTAAATCAGACCCAGCGGCAGTGCAAAGATCAGAACTGTAAGAACGGTTTGGACTTTCCTCTTAGCAACAGTGTTAGAAGGGCTAAGTAGGTCTGTTCTCCAAAGCTTTTCCTGTTGCTTCCGATGCCTTTGGATCCTAAAGGGAGTTTGTTTTTGTTTCAGCTCCTATTTTTAAAGGCCAACAATGTGGTGTCTCATAAAACTCTACTGTGCTGAAGCTGGGCGTGTTGTCACTATGAGAGAACCCAGTCCTTCCCAGCACAAATCAGGGAACCCTGAGAGCAGAGCCCAGCCACTCAGAGATGAAGGAGGGTGGGGACACAAAGCCAACCCATGCCACCCAGAATCTGAAGCAACCTAACAGCAATTGCACACTGACCGTCTGCACCTCCCTACCCAGTGCAGATACAGCTCTAATCACATAGTCGAAGTCAATATGCCCTGTAGTGTGTGTAGGTCACTTATGAACTAAACCTGCTTCCTTGAGGTGCAAGGACCACGCCGTTCCTTGGAAACCTTTAACAGCAGAGACCTCCTTTTTCTGGTGAGTCTACGACTCTAGCTCAATCACTCACCCCTTTTCCCTCCCACACCCTTTTCTACATGGGAAAGATGATTGATCCATGTCTCTGTCTCTTCTCTGCCTCTGTGTGTGTGTGTCTCTGTCTCTGTCTGTCTGTCTCTCTGCCTGACTGTCTCCTTACCTCTGTCTCTCTGTCTCTCTTTGTCTCTCTCTGTCTCTCTCTGTCTCTCTCTCTGGTGGATGTATATTTGTTGCTTGGGGTGTATTTGAATGCTGTCTTACTTTTCTATTGTTATAAGACACCATGACCAAGGCAACTTATAGAAGAAAGAGTTTATTTGGGGCTTACAGTTTCGGAGAGTCTATAACCATCATAGAAGGGAGCATGGCAGCAGGCAGGCAGGAATGGCTCTGTAGCAGTAGCCAGAACTTGCATGTTGAGACAACAACCATGATTCAGAGAGAGCTACTGGGATGAGGTGGACTTTTAAAATCTCAAAGCCTGCCCCTAGTGACACACCTTCCCCAACAAGACCACACCTCCTAACCCTTCCCAAATAATTCCACCAACAGAGGATCAAACATTCAAACGTACAAGCCTAAGGGGACCATTCTCTTCAAATCACCACATTCTGTTCCCTTGTGGACCCCACAGACTTGTGGTCATATCATAATGCAAAATATATTTGGTCCAATTTCAAAAGACTTCATTGTCTTTCATAGTCTCAACACTATTTTAAAGTCCAAAGTCTCTTCAGAGACTCAAAGGAATCTCTTCATTGTAACTCCCTGTATAACCAAAGCACAAAAGCAAATTACATGCTTTCAACATACTAAGGCACAAAATATACATTACCATTCTGTGCTGGCTAGTTTAATGTCAACTTGACAAAAACAAGAGTCATCAGACAAGAGGGAACCTCAATTGAGAAAACCCCTCAATAAATTTGGGCTGTGAGCAACTCTGTAGGGAATTTTCTTAATTAGTGATTGAGGGGGGAGGCCCAGCTCATTGTAGGTGGGGCTACCCCTAGGATGGTGGTCCTGGGCTCTATAAGAAAGCTGGCAGAGCAAGCCAGGGGGAGCAAGCCAATAAGCAACACCCTCCATGGCCTCTGCATCAGCTCCTGCCTCCAGGCTTCTACCTTCTGTGAGTTTCTATCCTGGCCTCTTCCGATGGTAAACCATGATGTGAAAGCCTAAGCCAATCCTTTCCTCTCCAAGTTCTCTGGCCACAGTGTTTCATTGCAGCAATAGTATCCCTAACTAAGACACATTCTGAAAGGAAGGAAGAGGAACCTAGTGAAGAAATGCTGAACCAGGCAGACCAGAACCCAGCAGTGCAAACTCCAAACCCTGTAGCTCCATGTCTGCTGTCAAAGGGCTTAGATGGTTTCAGCTTTGCTGACTGCGACACGCTTTTCTTTCGTGGCTGCCCCACCCCCACTGTGCAGCTCTCCCTGGCAGGTATCTCTGGCATCTCCCATATCTCTGGGTCTCCAGAACAATCAAGGCTTCACTTTCATAGTTTCATGCAATCTTAGAGCCTCTTGCGCAGGAACTCCCCTGCCTCAGACCAGGCCTCACTGGCTCTCCTTAACCATGGAAGAAGGTTCTACAACCCTTTCTCTTTTTACTTTTACATCCTTAGTGACTTGAAAGCCTGAACCTCATGGACAACACTGCCCAGTTTAGCCTACTTGGGAGAGAACCTGGTCCACTCCTTGAATTACATTTATAGAAGCCTTTCTTTATTGATTTATTTTGGAGCAGAAAATCCTTCAGGCGTTTCCCTTTTACAGGTTGGAAGCTTATTTGGGTGGAGTCTTCCACTGCAGGCACCTCTCCCTCTGTGGTTTCACTTCAGGCATCTTTTGTTTTGTTTTGTTTTTTGTTTTGTGTTGTTTGTTTTTAATCTCTTAGAACAGCTAAAGTTATTTAAAAAGCAAATCAAGCATATTTGTCATCTTAAAAATATGTAAACATGGCAAAATTTGGAGGATTATTTATAATCTGAAGACACTTTATAAAAATTATTGGACTTGTCAGGCCTATAAATACTAACCCTTCCACCTCCACCCCCATGGAAAAAAATTGTTAAGAAAAAATAAAAAATATACTAGCTTCTAGTTAACCTTTCATGGAAAAATCTCAGAACTCTAGAGCATATTATATCTAGTGAACACACATGCTACCTTTCCAGCTTTTATAGGAAAAGCTGTAGAACATTAAATCCTGTTGTAGAGGTGGCTACTTCCTTCACAGTAATGTAACACTTGTGAGTGTTAACAACTTGAAGTTCCCCTGCAGTGTGGAGTCATCGTGCAGGAGGCTGGGTTCAGCCTCACTGCACAGCCTTCACATCGTTCACTCTCTGGCTCCGTGAGCTCCCCTGACTCTCTGGGTACCCAGGATCCTGAGCTGGAGCTATCCCATAGCTTTTCTCACCCTCACTGAAGAATGGAGATAGTTAAGAGATGGGGAGGAAAACTTAGCCTGGCCCTCCCTGTAGCACCTGTTTCTTTGGTGTGCACATGGCCCACCATGTGTGCTAATTCAAGGAATATACTTGCTTGGTGGCTGCTACTTTGTGACACACAGGGAAGCCCACATCAGGCATATTTGTCCAAGTCAGCATGAGCCTTGGCTCCGACATTGAATTTCCTAGTGTTCTTTTTCACTTCAAACTGTATGTTTTATATTTCTTTTTTTTAAAGATTTATTTATTATTATAAATAAGTACATTGTAGCTGTCTTCAGATGTACCAGAAGAGGTGTCAGATCTCATTACGGATGGTTGTGAGCCACCATGTGGTTGCTGGGATTTGAACTCAGGACCTTCGGAAGAGCAGTCGGTGCTCTTAACCACTGAGCTATCTCTCCAGCCCTATATTTCTTTTTACTGTTTGCCCTTTTTCATCGTAGATCTGCATAAGAATAATCACTGATTACCACATGACCATGCCAATGACACACCTCCTCTAACAAAACCAAACCTCCTCCAACAAAGCCACACCTCCTTTAACAAAGCCACACCTCATTTAACAAAGCCACACCTCCTTTAACAAAGCCACACCTCCTGACTCTTCCCAAATAGTTCCACCAACCAGGAACCAAACATTCAAATCTTTGAGTCAACGGAGGCCATTCTCATTCAGACCACCATACACGCATATGCAGAGACCAGATCTACATAGGATGTCACTGACCAGGTGCTGTCCACCTCTGCCCCTTGCCAGACAAGAGTCTCTTATTGTCCTGGTGCATGCCAATTAGGCTAGACTGAGTTCTTCCTTTCTTTCCTCAAAGAAAGACAAACTCCTGAAGTTCTGGAGTGGGCAGGGGCCAGAATTGAATGCTAATTTTATAAAGAACAATTCCTTTTTATTATTATTAGATAATTTCTTCATTTACATTTCAAGTGTTATCCCATAAGTCCCCTATACCCTCCCCCCACCCTGCTCCCCTACCTACCCACTCCCACTACTTGGCCCTGGCATTCCCCTGTACTGGGGCATATAAACATTGTTAGACCAAGGGCCTTTCTTCCCCAATAATGGCCAACTAGGTCATCTTCTAATACATATGCACCTAGAGACATGAGCTCTGGGATTCTGATTAGTTCATATTGTTGTTCCATCTATAGGGTTGCAGACCCCTACAGCTCTTGGGTACTCTCTCTAGCTCCTACACTAGGGACCCTGTGTTCTGCCCTATAGATGATTGTGAGCATCCACTTCTGTATTTGTCAGGGACGGTCAAAGCCTCACAGGAGACAGCTATATCAGGGTCCTTTCAGCAATATCCTGCTGGCATATGCAGTAGTGTCTGCATTTGGTGGCTGATTATGTGATGGACCACTGGGTGGGGCACTCTCTGGATGGTCCATCCTTTCATTTTAGCTCCAAACTTTGTCTCTGCACCTCCTTCCATGTATATTTTAATCCCTATTATAGGGAGGAAAGAAGTATCCAGGCATTGGTCTTTCTTGATTTTCTTGTGTTTTGGAAATTGTATCTTGGGTATTCTAGGTTTCTGGGCTAATATCCGCTTATCAGTGAGTGCATATTAAGTGACTTCTAAAAAGAACAATTCTTTTTGTTACTGAAAAACCCATACCCAAAGAAAAGTTCCCAAGAAGCAAGAGGAACTAGACATGTCTGAGTGATCCTGTACAGGAGGAATGCAGTCACACCTCATTTGTTTAACAAACTTTTGCTGAGGACTTTCTGCATGACAAGTTCCCCATTAGATGCTTTAAGGGGAAACATAGGGAAGGACAACAATACCCATGCCCATGGTCAGCAGGAACAAGGCTCTGCAGCAGTGATGCCCATGGTCAGCAGGAGCAAGGCTCTGCAGCAGTTATGCCCATGGTCAGCAGGAGCAAGGCTCTGCAGCAGTGATGCCCATGTCCTGTAAGCAGCAAGAGAAAAGCTTTCAAGGGCAAGTGGTGGTTAAAGGGGAAAGTGGCAATAAAGGCAGAGGCAGAATCTGGGGGAAAGTTTGCCACTCAAAGGACTTTGGTCTTGATTTAAGCTGGTGCAAAGACAGCCCAAGTAGTTTCATCTATCTCCTAACATCACTGCCTAGCTGTGGGTGAGTATGCCTCTCCCAAAATTTAGGAGTTGAAACCTAGCAGCAAGTGTGGTCGTTAGAGAGTATTGGGTGCTCTTCCAGAGGTCCCAGGGTTCAGTTCTAAGCACCCACATGGGAAGGTCACAACTAACTGTAACTCCAGTTCCAGGGGATGTGACACCTTCACATAGACATACATACAAACAAAACACCAATGTATAAAATAAAAATAAATAAATCTTTAAAAGTAATAATTAAAAAAAAAAAGAGTTAAGTCTTGGAGTTTCCAAGATGGCTCAGCAGTTAAAAGCACTTGCTGGTCTTGACTACTTTTGTTAAAGTACCACATAAGGGATCACAACTGCCTATAAATCCAGTTTTAGAGGATCCAATACCTGCTTCTGGCCACCATGGGCACCAAAAACACACGTGGTATGTGTCAGAGTATTTTGCCTGCATGTACATCTATGCATCACATGTGGGCCTTCAGAGGTTAGAGGAAGGCACCAGATCTCTTAGAACTGTGGCTGCAGACTGCTGTGGGCCACCATGGATCCTGAGAACTAAACCTGGCTCCTCTGCAAGAGCAACAAATGTTCTTAACTACGGAGATGTCCAGCCCACAGATTTTTAAATAAATAAATATTTTTAAAGAGGTAGATCTTTAAGAGGTGACTGAGCCATAAGCCGTCCCCATTGGTAAATGAGATTAAAACTTTTACAAAAGAGGCCTCGTGCTGTGTTTGACTCTCTTTCTCTTCCCGTGTCTACCATTCTTTTCTCTCCCTCCATACGATGCAGAATTTCAAGATATTATCTTGGAAGTGAAGAGACTGAACCTTAATTTTCTGTCACCTTGTTTTTGGACTCCCCAGCCTCCAGAACTGTTATTAAATGACATTCTGTTCTGTAAGAAGTACCCACTCCCAGACACTTTGTTACAGCAGCGTAGGCAGGCTCATGTTTTAAAATCTGCAGCTTCAACAGTGGGTAGCAGGCACACAACCATAATCCCAACACTCTTAACAGCTAAGACTGAATATCACCAAGCTGAACTCTGCCTGGGCTAATAAATAAATAAATAAATAAATAAATAAATAAATAAATAACGGGGCAAATAAATACATAAATAAATAATAAACAGACAGCTCTGCAGTTTCTATGACAGTGACATTCTGTTCCAGAAAAAGAGTTCTGAATGAATAAAAAGCAGCCAGTGTGCCTCTCTGCAAATAAAATTTTATATGCTTAAAATCACCAGCAGCAGCTAAGCCCTCTCTGTTCCTCTCTTTGCTTATTGCAAGATTGTGTATTGGTATGGAGTCCAGGTACAGTGCGAAGTTGGCTGATAAGAGTTTGGGAGGTTATAGAAAAAAAAAAAAAAAAAGAATGAGTTGGAGGAATTTGTGGCCTTGGGTGGAATTCAGACTTTTAAGGGGTCCCATAAGTCACTAGGAACCAGTTTAACTCTTTACGCATTTAGCAGCATAACAGTAGGCTCTCCCCTAGGCCTTCTGACCTGTCTAGCCATAGTTCTTGGCCTGATAGTGGTACCAGATGTGAGTTCGGGCATATGGGATGGGATTTAGACCTAATTGGAAAGTGTTTGGCTCCACCTGTGACATTTACCAACTATTGCATCAGCAGGCTTATCTTTCCAGGCCAGTGATTATTGTATCTCAACGGTTAATAGTTGGGTATGATAGATATTAAG
This sequence comes from Mus minutoides, assembly GCA_902729485.2. NCBI lineage: Eukaryota > Metazoa > Chordata > Mammalia > Rodentia > Muridae > Mus > Mus minutoides. Next base: position 32,859 of record CACVCL010019787.1, on the reverse strand, counting down.
AGCCAAGAAAGAGTTGAGTATGACCAAAACACAGTATGAAACTCTCAAAAACTATTAGTAAAAAAAAAATAGTTCAAGGGAGTAAGGTTTGCACTACTATTCCACCACATGAGAACAGCGCACTGAGATGTCATCTTGGAAGCAAAGAACAATCTTTTCCAGACACCAAATGCTACTCGTCATGGCTTCCAGAACTGTAAGAATGAAGTACGTCCTTTACAGATTCTCCAGTGAGTGTCACTGTTAGTAAAAATGCCTACCTAGACAGCACAACACCCGAGGTCCTATTACCAGCACTACATGGTGGTTCAGATCTGTAATCCTATCAGACAGGAGGTAGAAACAAGGCTACACAGCAGGTTCAAGGCCAGCCTGAGACACATGGGATGCTGTCTCAATCAATCAATCAATCAATCAATCAAATCTCTATTCTGTGGGTTTTTTTAAAGAAAATTTTAAAAGATTTTTATTTGAGTGTTTTTGCATCTCTCTCTCTCTCTCTCTCTCTCTCTCTGTGTGTGTGTGTGTGTGTGTGTGTGTGTGTGTACCTTGAATGCCAGGTGAGGTTGATGGATCCCTGGAATTGGAGTTAAAGGCAGTTTGTTAGCCACCATAAGGGCTCTGGTAATCAAACCCAGGTCCTCTGCAAGAACAACAAATGGTCTTAACTGCCAAGCCATCTCTCTAGCCCCTATCCTATTGTTTGTTTGGCTGACTGACTGACTGACTGACTGGCTGGCTGATTGACTGACTGGTTGAATACAGAGGCACTAACAGGTTAAAACAAGGGTGATGACAGTCTCTTTCACATGACATGTTGTATTCATTCCTCCTACCCATTAAAAGAAACTACCCCAGATGCCCTCCCCTCTTTGCCTTTGCCATCTGTAGCAGGTGGGAAAGCTGGCCCTGGCCCTCACCTGTTGCAGCACTCCAGAGAGCAAGCACTGGACAGCAGAGCTGACCCTGGTGGCAGGGGAGAGGGTGAATGAGCCTTGAGGGCATGAGTATGAGAGAGTTGTCCCTGAAGCTTGTCTGCTGTGCTGTGACCCAGACAAGGGAGCGATGACCTCCTACTCCATCTCTCACCACCGATGGCAGGTGCGAGAGCTGGCTCTGGGGTCATTAGAATGGAAGAGCAAGCCCTGTACCTGGTCTGGGCAGCAAAGCAGAGCTGACTGTGGTTTCCAAAACTGCAGGTGAGCCAGCCCAGAGGCTGGAAGAGTTGGGGAGAGCTGTGTCAGCCCCTGGTCTGATGTAGCACTTGGGTGAGTGAGCCCTGTACCTCGCCTAAGCAACACAGTACCTGGCCCTACTGGCATGGGTGTAGGTGAATGAGCCCTGGGGGCATGAGAGTAGGAGAGCTGGCTCTGTGCCTTGCTGGCTGTAACATTGGATGAGCTAGCCAGGACAGGGCTGAAGAACTCACCCTAGTCGTGGTGTGGTACGGAAGAGCTGCTGGGCTGACAAGCTCAAATACCTTTCAGGCCCAGTTCTGGGGCTTTGAGTTGGCCCACCCCAACATCTACTCCATCTGCGAACTGCTGGAGCTACATGAAGGAGCTGGTCCTGCAGATCCAAAGCCGCAGGATGTCCATGACACACAGCAACAACAGGATATCCGAGAGTCCCAGTGAAGATCCAGAATTGGTGGTGTGACAGAAGCCAGAGACCTTGAACCAGAGCCAGTGACTCATCCCAATGAACATTTGAAAGTGAGGACGTGTGGAACATTTGCAAGTGAGGACGTGTGGCCGAAAGGGTAGACTGTGGGACACATTGTGACACACTACAACTTCCACAATGAGATGTTTTAAATGTTTTTCTTTGTGGAGGGAGGTTGTAAGTGTGTAGGGTGAATACAAGGGTGGTGAGTGGGACTGGGGTGCGTGATGGGAAACTTACAAAGAACAAATAAAAAGGAAAAAAAAGAAAAGAAAAAGGAACTCCCCGTAAATGAGCCAAATGTCATGTAGGGGACCTTCTCTGTAGATAGAAGAAGAGTTCATGTCTTTGATAAGATCTGACCCAGGACAGTTCTAAACGCCTGGTGTTCCATTTGGAGTTAGTAGTTGTTAAAGCTCCAGATCTCCACATCTCAGCCTTGGCATCCTTCAGGTCAGCAAGGCATCCACTGTTGCCACCTGCACCTTTTCTCAGTTATCTTCAAAAAACTGCATCACCAGAAACCAGACAGGAGGCAGCCCTGCACATTCCCTTCCTTCCCTTCCAGGGTCGTCACAGTCTAAAAATGTCCTAATGTTAGCTTAGAGAAAATGGAAGGGAAATTTTAAATTGTGATGGAAATTTTTTTTACAGTATTCCATTTAAGCAATTCTATTTGTAGCAAATAGAACATTCAGTTGTTGAGAGACACCCAGTTCCTTTATGCATGATTAGCTAATTAAGGGTCTTCTCAATGATCCTCCCTTCCTGCCTTTCCATCCTTCTCATTCTCTGGTTTCTTCTGTTAACCACCACCCCCTCCCGTGGGACAGCCACAGGACTGCTCAAACCATTAGTGGAGATTTGAGATTAGCAGCTTGAAAGCTTCCGGACATTTCTCCATGCCGATCCTTGCGGGAAGTGATTGTTTTATTCTGTGCAGAGCTTCACAAAGCAACGGATGGAGTGTTGTCCATGCCACACATTTGAGCACAGGAATTGCTGCTTCCTAGAGACCACTGCAGACATATTTACTGCCCTGTTCACATCCTCTGGTCCTCATTTTTATTTCAGATGTGGCTGAGGGATCAGCTCACTTCCCATTGTGAACTATAGAACAGCATCTTCCTCTCTGGTTGGAAACAGTGGTTGATAATTCCCCAACTCTGAATCTCTTGATGGACAGAAGGTGACGACCCATAGATAAACTCTCCCCCTGCCACTGTTAGTACACACTTCACTTGTGAGAAGTAAGCTGTACTCCTATTTAGAGAACCTACGAGAGACAGCCCTGTGACCTACAGCGCCATCCTCCATGATGAAGTAGGAGGATAGGGGGAAAGAAAAGGCCAAAGGCATCAAAATTGGCATCTGTAAGAAGTTAATATAGAGCAGGACTGGAGAGAGTCCCACCTTTAGGCTGCATACAAGTCTGAGATCTCTAGATGCTGAATGCTTGGAAGAGGACACATACAAATAATCGGTCTATAAAGGAGAGATGCTCTCCATGCCCAGAGGTTTTGAGACTCAGACCTCTCAATTCTCTGGCCTACTTCAATTCCAGAGAGTGTCATTCTCATCCTCAAAAACCTATGTCTGTTTTTATCATTGTCCATGTGTCCTTGATCCAACTCTTTGTTCCAAAACACAAGAACTGAGGAACCTCAGCAGGTGCCCTCTGGATTCTGACCTGGACCTATAACAGAATACACAGCAGTTTCTCTCGCTTCCCTGACTCACTCTCACCCCTTGCTTACCATGTCTGCTCCAAAACCTTGCTTGGGCAGGGATTTCAAAAGAAACCAGACCATGCAGGCACTGCAAGAGAGGGCTGGACAGAGACCTGAGGTCACTTTTCACAGAGGCTGACTGAGAGAAGACTTGAATTCAAATCCTAACCTTGCCAAGCTACCTAACAACACAGACAAGAAACCCTCTCTGAGCCCAGAAATAAAATGACATTTTTACTCACTGGGATTTACAGGAACATTGCCTGCATTGATGGACAGTATCTTGTAGCCTTTAAAGATTAAAGGAACAGAAACTCTAAAACTGGAGACCTGCCTAAGTAGAGCCCATTCCTACGGCTCATCTACCGCTAATTAACTCCAAGGGCTTAGTCTCCAAATATTGCTGATACATGAACCTGGGATTCCAACCATTGGATTTTAAAGCATGCATGCAAACTAGAGAGGGACATGTCTTCGTACAACCCAGCCCAGTCTGTCTACCGTCTATTAACAGAGAACACAACAGCCTTGGATTCTTCCCTATGTTTGTCTTCATCTCGCCCCAAAGAACCTGGTTCCTATGAAATCTCACATCCACCTTTCTAGCCCAGCTACCCAGCCTCGGGCTATCCCTAGACCACTTCTGTCCCAATTCAGCATGGAGTCACTCCGCTGCGGACTACACTACAATGGACCCTTGGGTAGGAACAGCCAGAGCCCCAGCTGAAATGTGCAAATACACAACAAACCATTCCCAATGCAGGGTTTGTTATCAGATTCCTGTCCCTCCCCACTCCCCAACAGCTGAAGATGGGCAAGTGCAGTAGCCCTGCCCACAGCCTTCCTTTACTGAAGGCTCTTTATTTCCTCTTCCCCACATAAATGACCACCAGCCAGCAGGGGCTCTCAAAAGTACCAATCTTAGTTGTCTTTTGTTTCTGGGGTTTTTTTCCAGATATTAAGAGATATCCAAGAGAAAGAGTTGTGGTCCTGCTTGTAAACACCTAGATACCAAGGTTAAATCTCCCAAGAAAGCAGATGTGTGCAGTATCCACAATCCTCCACCTCTGAGCTGGAAATGACCTCACCCTTGCTCAGCCCAGGGAGGCCACTAGGGGGAGGCTGTGAGCCTTGGGCATCGAGGACACAGCAGCAGAAGTCAGAGCCACTGGTTCTTCTGCTAGCCCATCCCCCTACCCCCAGAACAGCTAGGGACACTTCTCCCTCGCCTCACCAGTTCTGGACAGGCAGGAGACAAGATCCATGTGTGTAGTGCAAAGCTTCCCTCCACAGACACACTCCATTTTTGCCTGTGATGGCTCCTCAGCCTCTCCTCTCCCAACAGCTGTCTTCCCCTATCCAAGCAGACATTGTGGGGCCACCAACTTTCATCTTTGAGCACTGCTCCATTACAAGCAACATCCTCTTCTCGATACTCTGTCTAGAAACAAGACTCTCCTCTGGGTGACCCCATCACTACTCCGCAGGCAGGCAATGTGGCATCTACTCTCACTGAATTCAGGCAGAGGGGTCAGCACACCTCTGCCATGCCTCCAGTCCCCACCATGCTGGGCCTGCCACAGCAGACAGGAGAGGCCTGTCCGTCCTATGTTGCTCTTGATTCTACCCTTCCCAGGAGCACCTAGAGGGGAGGACAAATCTAACTTTATTTTAGAGAAGAGATGTAAAGTACAAATTACAGAGAAAGTTTTGCCTAAGCTTCCACTCCTTTCCCTTAAGATTCTTCCAGAATGCCAAGCCCACGACATCTGTAAGCCCACGGCCTCATTTCAAGAGCCTCAAATGTTGGTGATGTCCGTTGAGTCTCTAGTGGTCCTGTGGAGAAGCAGGAGACGAGAGTACTGATGGGCTTCCTTCTTCCTCAAGCCTAGCATAGATGATCCTCAAGGTGCTGCCCTAACCACACAGCAGACCCTCTCCTTAGCTGCTAGGCCAATGCCCTTCAAGTACAGGAAGGACACACAGTGCTGCCCTAACCACACAGCAGACCCTCTCCTTAGCTGCTAGGCCAATGCCCTTCAAGTACAGGAAGGACACACAGTGCTGCCCTAACCACACAGCAGACCCTCTCCTTAGCTTCTAGGCCAATGCCCTTCAAGTACAGGAAGGACACACAGTGCTGCCCTAACCACACAGCAGACCCTCTCCTTAGCTGCTAGGCCAATGCCCTTCAAGTACAGGAAGGACACACAGTGCTGCCCTAACCACACAGCAGACCCTCTCCTTAGCTGCTAGGCCAATGCCCTTCAAGCACAGGAAGGACACACAGTCTTCAGGCTGCCCAATCCTGAATGGAAAGAGGATTTTCACTCTGGTTCTGATGCACTGGAGCTCACAGGCCATAGATGTCATAGGGGGAATGGGGTGGACTCAGCCATGTGAACCCAGACTTCAGCAAAAGGAAAGGCCAATTGGCTAATCGATAGAGAAATAAAATACCCTCAGCTGCACCTCCCCATGCTCAGACCACCAGAACAGCAAACCCATTTGTCTCTGTAGCTGGTAGTTCTCCTTTAAGTGGTTCCAGACAGCCTGGTTGCTGTGTACCAAGGCAGAGTGAAGAGAGAACGGAGTCAGCCCAGCTAAGACAAGGACACGATGAGGCCCTGAAGTGAATACCTTGACCAAGCAGCTATGGCTGCCTTTTGCAGCATCTGTGGAGTGAGCCCCAGCTGAGTTCAGAGGACAGTGAGGACATGCAGTCAGGTTGGAGGCAGCCAGTTCTCACCACTTTGCTGAAGTCAGTCTTAACAATCCCTGGAACCAAGCAATTCAGCCGGATGTTCTTGGAAACAGACTCCAGCGGCAGTGTCCTACCAGAGGGCTGTCTAGCTGAGATTGTAGGCACCCAGATCCTGAAAGAGAATGACAAGTGCTTGGGGTGGGGACGGGGTAGAAGAAAGCATCGGTTGGATTTCCCACTCACAAGGATCACAGCTGGACGAGGCCAGAGCTCAGACTCACTCTGCCCAGCCTTGTGAAAGAACAAAGGCACATGGGAACAAGCTCAGCCCAGGACATCAGGAGGAAGGCAAGTGTCTATCCTGGACATGGTCCCTGGGTGACTCTGGAACACACAATTACCCCTTCTGTACACCAACCAAGTGGATAGAAACCAAGCACTTACCACAAGCAGAATACAAGCTGACAGAGAAGAGACAAAGATGCCAGCAGCGCTCCTAAGAAGAAACTGAGACAGGAAAGAGGAGAGGTAAAGCTAAAGATTAACTATCATCCGTTGGAGTGTCATGACAGCCATACAGGGTAATGCAGGTCCCATTACTACCACCACTCTGTGTTAGGAAACTGAAGCCAATGAGTGGCAGAGCTGAGATTCCGGTCCCATTTCTCATGAGCAGAATCTCCACATTTATCCCTTGTACTGTCCTCTTCTGCCACCTCTTCCTGAGGAAGAGAGGAACAGAAAATCAAGTGTTAGAAGGAAGTGTAGAGCAGGACTGGAGAGACGACCACCAGGACAGGGGACAAATGTCTATCAGTAGTTCGGGGCAGAGACGAAATAAATGATAACTAGAGCCCGTCACACTGGGAAGCTGGCTCAGTCAGGTAAATGCTGAAGTGAAAGACTGAGACCTGAAGTTCATCCCCAGCACCCATGTACCATCCCAGTCAACCAAGAGCATAAGCAAAGACAAGTGAATCTCTGGAAAACACTGGTCAGCCAGACAAGCCAAATCAGTGAGCTCCAGGTCCAGTCAGAGACCTTGTCTTTAAAAAGACGGAGGAGGAGGAAGAGGAGGAGCAGGAGGAGGAGAGAAAAAGTTAAACAGAGTATAATTTTAATTTTTTCAAACCTTATTTTTAATGACAGTTCTTAAACACTTTAACCTTCCTTATAGCCCATCAGAGGTAGTGGGAAAGAAAGGATATAGGGGAAGTGGACCTTTTTAGAAAGGTTCTTTGGGGCTGGGAGGTGGTGGCGCACCCCTTTAATCCCAGCACTTGGGAGGCAGAGGCAGGCAGATTTCTGAGTTTGAGGCCAGCCTGGTCTACAGAGTGAGTTCCAGGACAGCCAGGGTCACACAGAGAAACCCCATCTCGGGAAGAAAAAAAAAAGAATAGGCCTCTGGGCGGTGATGGTGGTGCATGCCTTTAACTCTAGCACTCAGGAGACAGAGGCAAGCAGACATCTCTTCGTTCGAGGCTAGCCTGGTCTACAGAGTTCCAGGACATCCAAGGCTACACAGAGAAACCCTGTCTCAAAAAAAAAAAAAGCCACTGCAAAGTGGACGGGTTGAGGTAGACATAGATTGGGGGAAGCAGGTATAAGAGCCAGATAGATCTCCAAAATAGTCATTTTTGTCTCTCTGGCACTTTTGTTGTTGTTGTTGTTGTTGTTGTTGTTGTTGTACTTTGTCCTGATAGAATTTAAGACTTGCCGTCAATGAAGATGGAAAAAGCAAACCGAAGAGGCATCTAGAAAGGATAGATATAAAAGGGTGACCATCTCCATGAGACAAATGGTCCTAAGTAAGATGGCTGTGACCCTTCGGGGGGGCACATGCCAGAGAGTGGCTGGGCAGTGACAGGGAGGGAAGAGTGTAGCTGTAGTGGTTGGTCAATTTCCAGAAAGTCTAGAAAAAGTCTAGATTCCCCTACATGGCCCAGGGATGAGCACTCTTCCTGTTAAGGAATGCCTCTCACAGGCATCAGCTGACAGTTTCTCTCAGTTAAAAGAGCACCTGATAAAATTCTGCCTGCCTCTGCCTCCCAAATGCTTGGACTAAAGGCATGCACCACCAGTGCCCAGTTGCATCTGGTAAATCTTTCAATGGTTAAACACATTAGTGATAGACTCAGAGTTACCAAGTCCCTGTCACATTAAGGAAAGAACTAAAGACTTCCTTTTGGAGTAGTCTGACCCAGAGCTAGCCCAGATTTGAATTCTCAGCTTCTGTCCCTGTATCCCATGTTACTCTGTACCATATGGTTTCTGGCTGTCTAGAATCTGTCTGTTGTATGTCTCTGAATCTGTGTCCCTATGACTACCTGACATCTGTCTAATGAGCCTGTCCCTAATAGAGGGTTTCGTTCTATCTTTTATTGAGCAGCACAGAATGCATCACATTGGGAAGGAATGGGATACTTTTCAAGAAATCTTTAACAAAGTTTGACAATGGATTAAGTTACTTGCTCCAACAGACCCAGATAACAAACCTGCAAAGGTTATCAAGCAATATCCATATGCTGTTTCTAACATTCATTTATGGGGAACAGTTGTTTCATATGGTTGCTTTTTTAAAACAAATGATTATCAGATTATGGTAGCACACATACAAACACACATGTATTGCCCCCTGGATCAGCGGCGTGGAAGAGTACATAATTTAAGGTGATAGCTATGAACTAGTTTAGGATCTAAGTCAACCACATGGGAAATGCAAAGCACGTGTGGTTGGTTGTTACATTATTCTCTTAAAGGCAGGTTAAACAAGCACTTTGAGCACACAGTAGGATGGCAGTCTTATATCTTAAATGACCTCAAGGTGTATTATTAATGCTGGCTGTGAGGTCTAGCAAAAATTCCAGACTCTTGGAGTGTAAGAGATAGTTTCATAATGTCTGTATTAGCATAAATTTCAAACTCACTTTATGACAATGCTTCCAAGATGTTGGTAGATATGATCCAGGGACAATTACTCCATCAAAAAAAAATGTCTGTCCAGTGAGCAGAAAGGTTTATTTATTATCGAGTCCTTGAATAATAGAGTTATCAGAGAAACTCAGGCCAGTGAGAGGCGTGTTCTAGCCACATCAAGAGGGATGGTTTCTAACAGCAGTCTGAGAAAAGTCATGATCTCATGAATTAAGACACCAAAAAGAGGAACTCCGAAGGAATGGGAAACTGTTTGCAACAAAATGCCACCCACTTAGTCTTTCAGTCTAATGATCTTTCAGAGATATTAGAAGTGAAACTAACGCGCCCGGAAGGGCGCGCAGCGGTGGCTGCCTGCAGTTCAAATTTCAGGTCGTCTCTGAGGGTAGAGTGAAGGGCACTCAACCAAGGGCAGAGAGAGAGGAGGGGATGAAGATGGTATCATCAAAATAGAAGCTGGGGAGGGCAGAACACACTAAGGTCAGCAGGCAGAAAGAGCTTTGACTCAGTGCCTAGAACACAGCAGGAAATACTTACAGGTATAATGAGACTCAGTCCACGTCTGTCTGATCTAACAGAGAGAACTGAGAACAAACCATAGGACCTAATAGAACAGGAAGTAGGAGACTATCAGACCCTAAGATGATTTAGATTCATCTTACAATCTCTCCCAGGCCCTTAAGGCTAAGGGGTGAATTCATGGTGCCCAGAAAGTCTGAGCCCATAGACCCAGTCCTGGCTGATCAAATCCCCAAAGCAATGCACAGCCCAGTAAGACTCTTCCTAATATCCCCATAACCATATACTCAAGGCCTGGCACAGTGTTTGGCACACAGCAAGTGCTCAATAGACGTGATGGTTTGCCACACCACCTCCAGGAGGATCTGTGTGACAAGTTCCACAGACTGAGGTGATTGACCTCAAAAGGGGGAGGCCTCCTGGAACAGGTTGTGGAACTCTTCCCCGGAGAAAAATTAGAGTAGTAGTTCTCTTGGCAACTTATCTGTTTTATGTTTTCTATTCCTTTTCCTATATATGAGATGTTCCTGATAGCCTAGACCAAGATCTTAAGTGAGAATAATGGGTATAAAAGCATCCCTTGAGATGGAATCCCTAACCATGACCTCATCTCTGGGGAAACCAATGCTTCACTTTATAAATCATTTACAAGATAATATTGATAGATTAAAAACTTTCCCAGGCTGGTGAGATGGCTCAGTGGGTAAGAGCACCCGACTGCTCTTCCGAAGGTGATAAGTTCAAATCCCAGCATCCACATGGTGGCTCACAACCATTCGTAACGAGATCTGGCGCCCTCTTCTGGAGTGTCTGAAGACAGCTACAGTGTACTTACATATAATAAATAAAATAAATCTAAAAAAAAACAAAACAAAACTTTCCAACAATAAAATTTCATATGACTACACGTGTGTCATCAGAAATAGGCTTTGGTATATTGTTTTAGAAAGCTTTAAATAAAAAAGAATTTAAATAGTTTAAATTTATGTTTTGAAGATTGACAAAAAGAACAGGTACTAGAAGTTAAATAGTAACTGACCATAAAAATTTATTTACCTGTTCTTGGAATTATGCCGCTAGCCTTGGATGATTTTTGTGCTTTACTGTGCCAAATGACTATGATGTATCTGTCCTATCTGTGACTGCTTCGTTGAACACATCTTCTCAGAGTTGTAATAATTGTTTGTTTATGTATAAAAACCCTTGATTGAGAGCTGCAAAATTCACTCGGATTCAAACTGCCTCTGTGTTTGTATCTGTCACTGCCGAATCCTTACCCACCTAGCCTTCGAGAATCCTCATCCCAGGGACTTCCATACCCGACTGGGGTGGTCTGTGGCAATGGTTAATCTTGGCTATGATCTTAATTGATTGACAGATACTTTAAATTAGTAAAGCATACTCCTGTATATGTCTTTGAGCATGTTCCAGAAAGACTCTTGAGAGAAGGTCTGCCATGAATGTGGGTAGCACCACCCAATACAAGCTGAGTGCCCAGAAGGAGTAAAAGGTGTGGTGGTCTTAGTAAAAAAATGGCCCCATAGGCTCATATATTTGAATGCTTAGTCATCAGGGAGTGGCACTACTTGAGAAGGATTAGGAGGTGTGGCCTTGTTGGGGAAATGTGTCACTGGTGGGGTGAGCTTTGGGGGGGGGGGTCTCTCTTTTTCTTCCTGCCCGGGAATCTGGATGGAAAACTCTCAGCTGCTTCCCCAGCGCCATGCCTGCCTGTCTGCTCCCGTGCTCCCTGCCATGATGAAAATGAGCTCACACTGTAAACCAAGCCCGGTTAAATGTTTTCTGTATAAGTACCCCCCAAGCCTATGAGAGAGGGTGTGGGAGAGGATGGAGATAGCCTGAGGAGGACTCTTTTCAGAGCAGTCTGGGAGTGCAGGACCTGGAGGCACAGCTTACTGATACATTACTACCTCAACCAGAGATGGAAGAAAAGCATCCTGGCTAGACCTGGGGGTCCTGAGACCTGACTTATTCTCCAGGAATCCCCTGGGGCATACCCCATTCCTTATCCATTCTTCAGCCGTGGAGTTCTCTCCCTTCTCACTTTGCAGAAAACCTTGGTCCCCACCCCCATCCTGCCTCTCCCGGGCCTGCGTGGAGAAGCAAAGGTTCTGGGCCTCCTTCTCCTCATCCTTCCAACGCCCAGCCACCTTGGCCACTAGCCCTTGCTGATCCCCACATGGCACACAGTGCCAGTCACACTCAGCCCCTCCCCCTGCAGCGTGGCCACCGCAGGATCCATGTTTCGCTATCCGCAGCTGCTGGTGACCACATGGGCTCCATTCCTAGGCCAGACTTTGGATACTAGCAAAACCAATCCTACAGGCAGGCAGAATACAAGTGAGCCTCTCCCCTCTCCAGCACCTTCTTGGAAATCTACAAAGATGTGGATAACCTGCTCTACATGTCTAGTCTTTCCACGGAGGCCAAGGTCCATCCGTGTAAGAGGTTAAGACTCCGGGAGATGAGAACGCTCACCTGCCATGGACCCTGTGAACACAGACAGTCGCATGCTTATCCAGGTCTCTGCTGTCCACTGTTCAGCATCCTCAGAGAGCCCAGTGCTTGGGTAAGACAGGCACCCTTGGGCCCAAACCACTACTCGGAGCATGGTAAACAGGCCGGATACTGCTGGAACCTGCTGCCCAGAGGAATGAGTCCATTTCCACTTCACAGTGGTGACATTAATGAGACAGTTTCCTACCTCCAACCCACACACCCCCCACACACACACACCTCTTAGGCAGCCAAGGCTGCCAGCAGAGGGTAAGAGGAAGCCCAGCTAGATAGAGTGACTCTCTAATACCTGTGTCTCAGGTCAGGAAATGGGCCCATGAAAATCTCATAGCTATAAAATTGACACATAAGAGCTGGATCTCAGGCAGAGTACTTGCCTGGTGCATGTGAGCGCTGAGCTCCATCCCTGGCACCCAAGAAAGGAAAGGAGAAGGAAGGGAAGGGGAGGAAAGAAGATGAGAAGGGAGGATGGAGGAAGAAAGGGATGGAAGGGAAAAAATATTAGCTTATAAGAATGAAACGAGGTTCCATATAAGGCAGAGAATTAGCAGCCCTCTGGTTCAACTGAATAAAAGAAAAATAGTCAGGATAATAAACAATAATCTCTATTCCTAGAAGAGATAATAACTGAAATATGAACTTAATGATCCAGGTGAGAGCCCCCACAAGGAAGCAGGCAGGATAGCCCATGAACAAGTCCGCAGCACATGGCTTGGGTGTTAGGGCCAAGATCAGCAGGAGACGCGGCAGTGTACCCTCCCCAACACCAGCGATGCCACAGAACAACTAACTGGAGAAGGAGTGAGACCAAAGCCTGGACAAACGGCAGGAGAGAGACAAGGGACTACACGGGCTGTGAAGTGGGACACACAGAAGCCTGAAGCGGAAATTCTCTGTGGAGCTAGATGAGTGGGGAGCAGGAAGCAGGATGCGCTGAAGCTGCGGATATCACAGGCAAAGAGAAGGAAGGATTAGAGCACGCTGTGAAGCTGGAGGCTAAAGTGTGACAGGTGCAGCCCCAAACAGAGATGCCCTGCATGCTGGCCTCCAGCTGACTCAATCGAAACCTTCAGGAAAAGGCTTCCTATTCACGCAGAGAGAGCACTACTAAAGGAAAATCTGTTCTCCCCCCCCCCCCAACCTCCCTGCAACCCTTTGCAAACCCTCCCCCACACACACCCTGCAGCCAGGCTCCTAAAACAGGCCCAGGGTTCCAGGAAATCTGCTGCTGGTGAGATTCATAGAAGAGGGTAATAGGGATGGGTCCCCTCAGACCCCCACTTCCCACTTTCTGATCCATTTAAATGTCTGCTTTATCGCTTGCTGTTGAGCATTCCCTAGGTTGTAAGTACTTACACATTTAGATGGGAGGCCAAAGGGGACATGTAAAGGTAAAAATACTTATTAAGTTTTTCAAGCTGTCTGTTCCCATCCGAGGATACACATAAATTGAATGTGGGTATATGCTTTTGTGCAGTTTGGCTCCCAAACGGAGACGGAGAAAATGCAGACACCTTCCCTGGCCAGCCTGATTTTGCTTGATCATAAATGCAGAGTGCCATGCACCTATGATCTTTATTAACTTACAGATATCATACAGTGACCCTTCAAGATCAGATGTTCTTTTGATGCTAGAGTAACTTGTAAAAACAAAATTGATGCTATAAAGGATTTACTAATAAACTTGCTTAGCAAATATTAAGTTATCAATTAAAGAAAGAAAAAAAATGGCTCCAGAAGATAGGGCTGTACTCAAGCCTATAGGACATTTTTTAATTAGTGATTGATGGAGAGGACCCAGCCCATTTTGGGTGGTGCCATCCCTGGGCTGGTGGTCCTGGGATCTATAATAAAACAGGCTGAGCAAGCCATGAGGAGCACCCTTGTATGGCTCCTGCATCAGCTCCTGCCTCCAGGTTCCTGTCCTGCTTCAGTTCCTGTCCTGACTTCCTTCAGTGACGAACAGCAGTGAGCAAGGGTAAAGCCCAATCAACCCTTACCTGGCTGGTCTCAAACCCAGGGATCCTCCTGCCTCTGCCTCTGGAGTGGCGGGATAAAAGGTGTGCAGTGATTCTTTTTAAACTCACTAATCTTGGAACCTAGAGAGATAACTCAGCCCTTGAAGACACATGATTAAAATGAAAGAATTTGGTTCAATTCCCAGCACCCACACTTTAGATAGAGGTTCCCAGTTTCTTCATGAGTTGTATTTATGGTTAATGTTTAATTTGGTAGTAAAAAGAGCTTGAATTTCAAAAACTGTCATTTCTTAAGACTCAAAATCTTAGCAAAGTTAAGTTACCTTAGTTAAAATTCTAATCTTATGGAAGCTTCTGGTTTATTATAAACTGTTTTTAAAAAAAACAGGGCAATTAAGATATAAAAGTTAATAAACATTCACCTTACAGGTGATTAAATGTCTTTGATATGCCTAGAACTGTATTTATAGTCGTATCTAATATAAATGTTATCTATTTATAGAGACAAGATTGGAGGAAGAGGCCAGTTTATCTCTCTCACAATACAGACTTCTGTAAAAATAAAATCCTGGTTATAGAAAATGGATTAAATGTACACACCCTGCTTTTGCATGGCACTGTGTCCGGTCTCAAGTAGATCTAAGATCACCACACAACTAGCATGAGACTCCCACAATAGTCCAGTTGGCCATTCCTTTATCCAGGCCTTCAATTCTCCTCCTCTTAGCAAACCTAATCCCAATGTTGAGAGGTCAATATACCTAACTCTATACAACCCAGGGCAATTTCCAATAAAGATAATACAGAGGCTCTGCCATATGACCAGCTGAACTACGGACATTCATTCAAACACTAAGTTACAGGTGTCATGATTTGGCTTCACCACACAAGGAAAACTGCCCTAGCAAAAGGGGCCTATACCAAATAACTCACTTTAGTCCCATTCCCTGCCTCCCTTACAAGATAAGACTCCTGGGTTTTTGAACAAATATCGTATATGCTAACTAGACATGTACCTGTACCCTCAGCTTTATGTCATCTACTGTTCCCTCATCTCCCCCCCCCAACCCCCAGTCTAAGAAAGATGTCCAGCTTGTCTCTCTGGGCATCCTTTCAGGTCTCAGAACAGGAACAGCTGGACTGGGGGCTCCTTTACATCAGTAACTTCTCTGCCTCACCTCACCGGCTCTCAGAAAGCCTTAAAGAAATGGTCAGATCAGTTCAATCCTATTCAGGATCAACCCGACTCTTTGGCCAAAGAGGGCTAGACTTCCACACTCCTGGCCCTGGAGGGATCTGCATGGTCCTCCATGAGCAGTGCTGCTTCTATACAACAGATCAAAATCAGTTGAGACGGGAAACAAAGACTTCGGACAAGACACAGAATTCAGCAACCATTCCCCTCCTGTGGGTGGGCTCTGAGTTCTCTCCCACTAGAGCTCCTTCCAATGCTCACCCCTTTGCTCCTGATTATCCTCAGAGTCAGGGCTTTTGTCGTATTTATGGTTTTAGCATATTTACAATTTTACTGTGTCTTTTAAACTTTTTTTTTGCAGAAGTTTCTCCTGAATCACATTCCCACACTATCCAGTCCACCGTACAAGGTGAAGTAAAGATGATGTTTCTTTCACAGTCCTTCCATCCCAGGAACCGAAAATAATGTCCCATACACACCCACCAGCAGGCAACATCCAGATCCAAAATGGTGCTCCCCATACTTTATAAAGGAAAAATCCTCCCAAAACTAGGGCCCTAAAATAGGCCTATGGTTCTAGGAAATCTGCTACTGGGGGAATTCTGGAAAATATCTAACCCCACCACGAGCCCTTAAGGCCAGAGGTTGTAGAAACAGGCAGTCTGGCTTATCTTCCACCCTATAGTTTTGAAAAGCAGTTTATCCACAGCAGTTTCTGGGTCTGGCAAAGCTATGGTCCTTTCCCTTCCCTTCAATAACAAAATCTCTCAGTCTCTAGACCGTGTGCTCTCCTGCCCCCTCACATGCTGCATCTCTGGTCACAAGGCATCCCGCTCCAGACCCTGGAACTCTGCTTTTGCCATTGAGGTCAATCTGAGCTTTCATTCTTTCTCTCCGTCCTCTCTGCCCACTTTAATTTTTACAGACACCCCACGAAAAGCTAGCTGGGGAGGGACCAGCTATGATGACGTGACCAAGGGCTGGCGACACCATGAGCAGGGAGATGCTGGATCAGTACAGGCAGGGGCATGTAAGGTTGCCTCTGACTCCCCAGGGTAACCAGGAAGGGGTGTCACTTACTGGTCTAGTGAACAAAGCAGAGACTGAGAGAGAAACTGCTGAACCCAGTCCAGGGACAGAAACTTGATCAAAAGGCAATTTGTTTAAACCCTACCAGGAAACTGGATACCCATAAATCAGGTTTCATAGGTTTGGCCTGGATTACAAACTGTTCCTCTTCCATTAGCACAGTTTGATACATGTAGCACACAGTTTTAACAGGTATCAAAGCAATCTGTTCCATCAAGGAAGCAACATGGACTGTCATCAGAGTCCTTATCTAGTGTACTTTTATTTTACTTTTTTTTTTTTAAATCTTCACTCTTGCATGAATCTCTTAAGAGAGATTAGGATGATGCTGTTTGGTTCATATACTGCTTTGGTAGGCTTCATGTTGTGCAGTGTTTTTCTGCACCTGTTCTGAGTGTATGCTCTGCTGGTCATACTATGCACAATTCATAACACGTTTTCTGCTTCTCTGACCTCTTCTTTACCAGACCCTCTTCTTTTGACTTAACGTGGGTTCCAAATGCTTTAATAGTAACCCTTGAACTTTGGATTCTAACAATATCTCCACTTTCTTCTTCCACCTACTTTCTTCAGTTTGATTATTTTCTCAGCTGATTAATACCTATCATTAGCCTATCCATCCCAGCCTTAGTAACTATAGTGCCAAGGAAGTGAACCTCAAAAGACCAGACAGGAGCTGATCTGATGAAATCACGCCACCAAGACCCAGGACGATTTTAGTGGAGAGGAGCCCCGAACATCTATCCGGGCAAGGTTTTATAGAAAGTAGCAAGCAGAGAATGAGTGTTTCTAGCCCAACAAGCATCTAACTGGAGAGCTCCTGTGGCCTTTAGCATAATTGGCTGGTGCTGGGAATCAAAACATAGACTTAACTTCTGCTTCCCTCTGCGATGGTGGCTGTTAGGCAGGGGGCAGGCTTGTTGGATTAACCTGGAAACACTGGATTCATTGGGGGAAGATTAACCAAGAGATTTAGGTCTTGTTGAAGTTATCCTAGAAACTAGTGCTAAACTTGGGTTTTGTTGGGAGGTAACCTGGAAACTGATGCTAGATACTGGCCTGTTAGTTTACCTGAGTTCACACTTAGGTCAGGTTCTCTAAGATGGAATTTGAACCCAGAAACTCTCTCATAGCAAGTGTCTTAGTACACACCACACTACCCTTGTTCCTTTGCTCCTGGTAGTTACTGGAGCTACAGGAACAAACTCCTAACCAGCTAGTACATTATCTCATGACAAGCCTAAGCAGCAATTCAGTTGCCACTGCAGTTAAGATTTTACTCTCGCAGCCATGTTGGGAACTGTACCTGCCCCTAAGCAGCATGTGACCTGAGAAGGTTTAGCTGATAAAGTGGAGAGGAGCCATCTCTGCCACACTACAACTTAATCACACTTGAACACTGCACATTGGACTGAAAGAATATGGCAAATTAAAAAAAAAAAAAAAAAAGACCAGGCATTGGTGGTGCACACCTTTAATCCCAGCACTTAGGAGGGAGAATTAAGATCTCTCAGTTCAAGGCCTNAGTTAAGTCTAGACAGGCAGCACATTCATGACTTGTGTGCCTTAGTTTAGACAACCGGATAAAGCATCTTCCCTCTGTACGTCCTTACCGGTTAACAGACAATCATAAACATCTGAAGAAGCCGTATAGGAGTTGGTTCTGGGTCCTGGGAACATGAACTCAGTTTAGTTCCTAGTGGAACTTATCCCCTAGATGGCTGGACTCAGGAAACTTCCTCCTAACAATAGCCATCTGTAGCTCTAGTTCCAGGAGACCTGATGCCCTCTTCTGGTTCCTTGGGCACCAAGCATGCATCTGGCACACACACATACATGCAGATAAAAGTCACGCACATAAAACAAAATAAGAGATCTTCCTTAAAAATAAATAGATATAGATGAACCTTTACAAAAGATAAATTAAAAAGATTTATTCTAATGCTGAGTTTGTATGTTTTCTTATTGAGTAAAGCCTTCACCTGCTAGATAACCACTGTATTAGACATAGGAAAAATTTCTATTTTATATATATATTCAATCCAAGCAGTGGTGGCATACATCTTTAATCCCAGAACTCAGGAGGCAGAGACAGGTGGAGCTCTGAGTTCAAGACAGCCTGGTAGCCTGGTTTACAGAGTTAAGTTGCAGGACAGCCAGGGCTACACAGAGAAACCCTGTCTCAAAAAAAACAAAAACAAACAGACAAACAAACAAAAAATTCTTGCTGCCCCTAGAGGTACTGCATGTGTGGCTGCAGTGTCTCGTTGTGCCAGTAGGTGGCAGAAAGGAGTGAGGCTAGGTCTATGCTCCCTGTTCTGACCTATGAACAGCTGAATGATTAAGTAGTCTAAACTCCCAGAAAAGGGGGAGCCTGAGACAGTCGTCTCACCAGGCTGGGCACAACCAGTCTGGGCACAGGCCCAGATGGGCTCCCAGGGTGGGGAGCAAGCTGGATGAGAACAGACAAACCCCACCTGGGGCAATGAGACAGAGACTAAAAGAACCCTGCTCGGGGACTGCAAGGCCCAGGCAGGAATGAGTCAAAGACAGACAACTCCCAAATGGGACCAAATGGGGACAGGAGCAAGCTTGAGACAACACCGGTCCAGCCCCATGGGACCCAAAAAGGGAACTAGCCTGAGATGACCACCAATCTTGCACGGCGCAAGCCTGGGGCAGGCGGGCCATGCCAGAGATGACCCCTATCAAAGGCCATAATTGGCTTTGAATTGCACGGGTGGGGCATAGCACTCCTGAGCCCACTCGTGAGATGACCCCAATCACTCAGAGACCTCAGGAACCACTTAGAGAAGCAAGCAAGTAGTGGAGAAATGCAAGAGAATGAGAAACAGAGGATGTAGGCGCAATGAAGAGAGGTAGAACTGGAGACTCAAGGGTAGTGAGGAACAGCCTAATGCCTAGTGGTGCCACCAGGGATCGTGGTAGGGTCCCTGGACTGAACTGACAATGGGGACCACGTCTGGGTCAATGGCCCTGCAGACTACCAAAGTCCAGGCAGACATCTCTGGTCTGGGCTGCCATTCAGGGACATGTTTATGTCTGAGGGCTGTGCAGACGTGACCCTACCCCTTAACCTGGGCATTGTGGGAGAGCTGTCTCTGGGGGCATGCAAGCAGGGGAGCCAACAGTGCCCCTACTGTGACACTCGGGGAAAACAGGCCTGGAACCTTGCCTGAACAGCACGGTAGAGCCGGCCCTGCATGTGGGGACTACGGGTGAGCAAGCCTCAAGGACCTTGGCGGGTGGGAGGAAGCTGGCTCTGCCCCTTGCGGGCTGCAATATTGGATAAGGCCCTAGTGGTTTGGGTTGCCGGTGAGCTGACAGTCTAGCCAGATCAGAAACCTCTCAAGCTCAGATTCAGGACTTTGAATTGGCCCATCCCAACATCCATCCCCTGATAAACTGCTGGAGTGCTTGAAGGAGTCGGTCCTACAGCTCCAAAGCTGCAGGATCTCCATGACATAGGGCAACAGGATATCTGAGAGGAGTTCCAGGGAGGTTCCCGTATTGATAGTGTAGCAGACGTCCAAGGCCTTTTACCAGACTAACGACTCATTGCAATGAACATTTACAAGCAAAGACCTGTGGGCAAAAGGGAACACGGTGGGACACACTGCGACACACTACAGCCTCCACAACGAGAATAGTTTTCCTTCTGTGGGACGGGAAGTTGCAAGGCTGGAGGGAGTAGGAAAGATAAGGGAAATGAGTGGGACGATGAGGTGCATGATGGGAAATTCTCAAAGAACTAATAGAAAGTCTTTTTTAAAAAGTATTCCTACCTAAAGCATTCCTTTCAAGTTATAAAATTATCATAAAACCTTATTGGACAAACGTTTTAAATCTATTTAAAAGTTGGCTTATTGTCTAGAAATTTCATTGTGTCTGTGATCTTCAGTCTTTTATACTGGTGATATGAAAAAATGGTATAATAATTGTCTGAATTAACTAGAGTTTTTTCTTTTTATATTCTTAGCCTAAAATATTCCCATCACTTTTTTTTAAAATCTGTGATCTGCCCCTTCAGGAAAACATTCATTATCTCCTTATAAAATAAGCACAGAATGTTCTATGAAATTTAAGGGCTGGAGAGATGGCTCAGGGCTTGAGAGTGCTGGCTATTGCTCCAGAGGTCCTGAGTTCAATTCCCACCAAACACACGGTGGCTCACCACCATCAGTAGTAGAATCTGATTTCCTTTTCTGGTGTGTATGAAGATAGTTCACTAATATGCAAATAAATAGATTTTTTTAACTAAGTTTAAAAATTACATGACCCATGTTTATTAAAGAAAGATATATGTGATTATAATGGATGTTTTATGCATAGTAACTAAAAATTCAAAATTGTTTATAGAGTCTTTTCACAGTAAGCTTCCAGAAGATAAAGAAAAGCAGGTGGTTTAATTAATTGGAAAAAAGTCTCATGCAAGACTCCTTCCAGCCTAGAGGAAAGGGACGCAGGCACCCACACAGGCATGTGTGTGTGTGTGTGTGTGTGTGTGTCTGCGCACGTGCATGTGGTGTGTGTCACAGCAAGCTGACTGAAAAGGTTGCGTTATGTATGTAGGCATATATATGATATTTAATTGATATTTATTTTTTAAGGCCAAAAATTCACGAGAGAGGGAGCAGGAGGGGAGCAGGATGCTCCACTGAAGGGGCTGGAAGGAAGAAGGGAGAGGAAGAAATTATGTAATCACATCTTAATTTTTAAAAATTTTAAAACTTGGGGCTGGAGAGATGATTCAGTGGTTACAACAACTGTCTGCTCTTCCAGAGGTCCTGAGTTCAATTCCTAGCAACGACATGGTGGCTCACAATCATCTGTAATGAGATCCGATGTCCTCTTCTGGTGTGTCTGAAGACAGTGACAATGTACTCACATACATAAAATAAATCAATCATTTTTTAAAAAATTTTAAATTCAGAGGCAGGCAGATTTCTGAGTTCGAGGCCAGCCTGGTCTACAAAGTGAGTTCCAGGACAGCCAGGGCTTTACAGAGAAACCCTGTCTCGAAAAACAAAACAAAAAAATTAAAATTCTAATTTTAAGTAGGAAAAAAAACCCTTATTTTAAATTTTCCAAATAGTAGTACTGGGCATGATGGCGCACGCCTTTGATATGAGCATTCTCAGGGCAGAGGCAGGTGGATCTCCATGAGTTTGAGTCCAGCCTGGTCTACATAGTGAGTTCTAAGACACCCAGAGCTATAGAGTGAGACCCTGTCAAAAAAAAAAATCCAAAAGAACTCCATCTGGGTGGTACTTCTAATTCAAATTCAAATATTTAAAGTTTTTTTTTAATATTATTTATTTAATGTGTATGAGGGCAATGTAGCTGCCTTCAGACACATCAGAAGAAGGCATCAGATTCCACTGCAGATGGTTGTGAGCCACCATGTGGTTGCTGGGAATTGAACTCAGGACCTCTGGAAGAGCAGTCAGTGCTCTTAACCTCTGAGCCATCTCTCTTGCCCATATTTAAAGTTTTAAACAAAGACTTTCCTAATAGGGGAAAATATGAATTGGGTCCAAACAATTGTATCACTATATTGCTGTGATATTAAGCTACAACTAAATTAAATGTTCTAGGAAGTCCTACAATATACCCAAACTTCTAACAAACTTACAGTAACTAACTCCATTCCCTCTAGAGACACTCAAAGCTTTGGGTTAACTCTTCTAACCCAACTTTAAAATACCTTCTTCTAGGGCTGGAAAGGTGGCTCAGTGGTTAAGTGCAGTGACTGCTCTTCCAGAGGTCCTGAGTTCAATTCCTAGCAACCATGTGGTGACTCACAACCATCTGTAATGGGACCTGATGCCTGTGTGTCTAACAACAATGACTGAGTGCCCACATATATAAAATAAATAAGCTTAGAAGAAGAAAAGTACTCTTTCCTTCATCTGCTACCTTGATTTATTTAGGCCACACTGTGTTCTTGATTATTTTAAGTATCATCCTCCTATTACATGTGATATGTAGTGTTATTTCATATACAGAGGACACAAGATAAAAACCAGACCCAATCACAATGACTCAGACTTGGCTTGATCCATGGGTTCCTCCCTTAATGAAGTGCCCACTGGTTCTCTCCACTGATGACTGATTTCTGGCCTGTTCGGCCTCATCTGTCTGAGCTCCTGGGAATAAGCTTTCCCTGGTAGCAGAGACCATGAGGTGCTCTTGGCCACACACACGAACTGTGGTGTTTGGCCAGCAGGGGAACTAGAACGTTCCCAGAATGAAAGCTACCCGGGTCCTGAGAACTTAGGTGATGGACGTCAGCAAATGCAGAGAGCAGTGCAGGTCCGCAGCCCAGACTCTCACGGACTGTCTCAGCTACTTAAAATAGTCAATCGTTGTCCATGCCATTGTGTGACGTCACAGCCCTGTGACAGGAACTCCGGTGCCAGAAGAGTCCTGCATTTTGCCTCAGATGACTGAAAACCAATAAAATATCTGAAACTTCTCTCCCGATGACTCCTCAACCAATCAGAGAAGCGAAGTTCACCGAGATGTTCAAAGATACCTCTCTTCTGAGGGGGCAGTTCTTTCAAGGCAGCGTATCTTACACTAGATAATTCCTGAGAGCCTGTTTACTCTCTCTGGGGTGAAACCATTCTTTTATGTGCCAGGCCCACTTTAGCAGAGTCTCCCTATGCCTTTCACCATCAGGAGTGCCCTAAACATTTTCCTTTTGATCCTTCTATTCCCTTCTGAATTATAAAGTTTCAACACGCCATTGCTTATGACCTGGCCAATTGAGCTATTTCCTTCCTAAATATCACCCACCTTTGCTGGCTATGTGCCTCCAACTAGATGAAGAAGTCACATTCAGCCAGCATTTGGGAAAACATATTGAAGCAGTCTTTCCAATCTTCTGCCAGCCAATGGTTATTGGCCTAGGAGACTTAGAACAGCATCAAACTTGTCCAGTCACAAATTGGGCACAAGTGAGACTTTGCTCATCCCTAGCTGCTTGCTGTACAAATATTTAACCTGGGTAAAATGACAAATTCCTTCCTGAATATGCAATAAAGGGGCTCTGGATGGAAAAACAAACCAGACCTGGCCAATCCATCTTTTTAGAGGAAACATCATCAATTATTTGGGATTAACCACAGAGCATCTTTAGCATCCCCACTGGAAAAGCATCTTTACTGTCTGATACCTCCCAACAGGCTTCTCTAACCTAGCTTACAATTACTGAGCTATCAAACATATCCTGAAAGGGGCTAGAGAAGTGACGCAGTAGTTAAGGGCTCTGATTGCTCTTGCAAAGGTACCTGGGTTCAAATCCCAGCACTCGTATGGCAGTTCACAACTGTAACTCCAAGATTTGACACTCCACACAGACATACATGCAGGCAAACAAACAAACAAACAAACAAAAACAAAAACAAAACACCAATGCACATAAAATAAAGGTAAATAAATTTTTAAAAGTTCCTTAAGGAGCAAATACATTTAAATCATGGTCTTAAGAGCACCCCTTCTTCTGATAAAGCCTGTTCTTTGACTCTTCACCTCCATTCCACTATTCCCAATAAACAAACAATTCATCTCTGCCAGAATTCAACAAACCCAGTTCCAACACTCTTACAATATGTGGACAATATCTGTCTAACACATAAACCCAGAGACCAGCACCTGACTATGGGGGAACTGACCCAGTGACACCCCAGCACCTGACTATGGGAGGGCTCACCCAGTGACACCCCAGCACTTGACTATATTGGGGGACTGACCCAGTGACACCCCAGCACCTGACTATGGGGGAACTGACCCAGTGACACCCAGCACCTCACTATGGGGGACTGACCCAGTGACACCCCAGCACCTGACTATGAGAGGGCTGACCCAGTGACACCCCAGCACTTGACTATGGGGACTGACCCAGTGACACCCCAGCACCTGACTATGGGAGGGCTGACCCAGTGACATGCCAGCTCAACAGGAGACTGATGTTGATGCCCATCAGTGATGGAAGAAGCTGGGCTCTCATCTCATTTCTATTAAAGCCATGCTCTGTTTATTTTCTTAAAATGGAAAGGGCTGGGCCTATTAGGACACAGCTCCAACCACAGCCCCCTGTTGTGTGTGTCCTTCCCCAATACCCACCTCTGATACTGCTACAAAAAGCTGACAGACAGAATCCTCCCCACCTCTGCTACCCAGAAACCAGACGCAACCTGACTGCATGAACATACATAGGTCACATATTAGCTAAGCCTGCTTCCTCATGATGTCTGGGTTCCTCCATCTTCTTTGTCTGATTGAACTGAACCTCCCTCTTGCTTTGGATCCCCATTGTACTGTCTGGGACATTAATAGCCCTCTTAGTAAAGCTCCCACATGAAGGGCTATCTTGTCTCCACACCTCTCTCAAACCTCTTTTCCTCTCCCTTCTCTGACATTCAACTGGAGTCAGGGTTAGTCCTTTTCTGAAGTATCCTCACAGACCTACCTCAAGGTGTGTCTTTCTCAGTTGATTCTAGATCCTAGCAAGGTGGAATCTAGGCCATGATATTAGCTACCAATGAAATGCAAACCAAGACAACATAGAGACCATTTCACTCAAGTCAGAATGGCTATCACTAAGGAAGTGGCAAGTGTTGTTGAGAATGGCGTGGGTATGGGGGGAAGTTACAGAGTGCACAGTGGGTGGGAACATAAACTAGCTCTCCCACAGTGGAAATCAGGAGGTGGGGGTTCCTTAAACTAAGGAGAGAGCACTCCTGTACAGATGGCAGCTGGACCAACCGTAGCTGAGTGTTCAGCCCAAGGAATCGGCATCAGTAAATCACAGAGACGGTAATCACACCCATGTCTGCTACATCACTATAGCCAAGTTACGGAGCATCAGCCAAGGGGTGGATAAAGAAAATGCAGTGCATGCGCACAGTGGAATTACACTTGGTCACAAAGAATGAAATATTTGCAGGAAAAGGGATGTATTTGCAGGAAAGAGGATGTGGCTGGATTTCTTATTTAAGTAAATTGAATTGGTCTCAGAAAAACAAATATCATGTATGTTTTCTTTTTTCTTTTCTTTTTCTTTTTCAGTTTCTCAGGACAGGTCTCTGTGTAGTACTGGCTATCCTGGAACTCGATTTTGAGTTGAGGCTAGCCTCAAATTCAGACTTCCCTCTGCCTCTGCGTCCCGAGTGCTGGGATCAATGGGAGCCACCCCACCCAGCTCTACTATCTTTCCTTTCATTTACAGACCCTAGGTTTTATACAGACACATAAAATTGCATGTGTATACATAAAAATGAAATAGGACAGAGGAGCCCCAGAGAAAATGGGGCAGCAGAATGTGGAGAGGGGAGAAAACACAGGAGGCAACAGATGGATGAACGTGGTCAGAGTACAGTATTTGGGATACTTGTAAGAAAATACCTTTGCAAAAGCCAGTACTGTGAATGTCAATACACACCAATACACAGTCTGTGATGCAATGGGTCTGGTGATGCAGACCTGTAGCCTCAGCTACTGGGGTGGCCAAGGCAGGAGGACCACGAGTTCATGGCTGGCATGGATAATTTAGTAAGGCACTGTCTCAAAATTGAGTCAGGGATGGAAGGTGGGCTCTGAAGGCAGAAAACCTGGGGCTACAACTCAGCGATGGGACATCTAAGAACCACCACAAACAAAAAAGAAATGGTATGAGACTGCAGTCTGGTCTGCTGGACAGCACCAGGGCTGTACTCAAAAGATACCTGCTCATCCATCAGACTGAATGAAACAATACACTCCACAAAATTGGAATCTCCCAACGGCCCAGGCTGGGGATAGAGGGGCCAGGCCTGAAGGCAATTGGAAGAGGAGATGGTCTCCCAGGAAAGATTTGTCCGACATCCTTTCAGGAGAGGCTGGACTTAGACAAGAGCAGTGGATGGGCTGTACCAGGATTGACCCTCTAATTCTGCTGCCTGGACCTTACTCTCCTGTAGGATGCTGAAGAAGGACTGGTGGGGGCGTGCTAACTAGAGCTCTTTGTTCTTCTCCCTAGAGTGGCCTCACTGAATAAAGCTACTTTTCTGTCTTTCACTATTCATCTGGTTCGTCTAATTGACTTACTGAAGGTTAGTGGGCCAGCCTGACTTTTGTTAGAGCCCCCAGGCTTATTACAGCTCCTACATCCTGACACTCAGCAGACCAAGGAAATTCTCCCCACCAGCAATCTCTGAGCTCATAGATGGTGCCAGACACTGGGCAATGTGTATTTATTTTTATGTGTGTGGGTGCTTTGCCTGCATGTTTGTTTGTGCGCCACTTGTGTGCCTGGTGCCTGGGGAGACCAGAAAAGGGCACTAGATCACATAAAACTGGAGATACAAACAGTTGTGAGCTGCCACGTGGGTGCTGGGACCCAAGCGAGGGTCCTCTAGCAGAGTGTCATGGGATATTTCTGAAGTAAGCATTCTACACCCATGAAGGAAGAAGGAAAGAGATGTCATGGGTGGGCCAAAGACAGGACAGTTGCAGGAAGGCCTGGTTCACCAGTCCGTTTGCATCCTCTTGTTTTATAGCTTTACAGCTGCAAGGTAAGGAGGCCAGGGGAGCCAGTGGGACTTTACAGATGCTTACGAGGCAGTCAGCAGGTTGCTAAGGGCAACGACCCATGATCTCAGCCATTTCTCCAGGTCATTCTGTTCCAGGTAGCGGGTGAAGTCATCTTGGCAACAGGCAGTGCAAACAGTGTTTTAAGTAAGACACTAAATAAATCAATGAATCAGCGTCTAATGATTGGTCTTTTCCACCTCATTCCACTTTAAGAGCAGCCAGTTGGCTAAGCCATCTTGCCAACCTCATTGATTTTGTGTGACAGGATCTACGTAGCTCTGGCTAACCTAGAACTCACAGAAATCAGCCCGCCTCTGCCTCCCAGACTGGGCAGTAGATATCAAGACACTTAACTGGGCACCAGGCCCACTCTGACCCCCACCACTCCCCATGGAGCATCACGAAGCAAGTGAGGGTTCTGAACAGCACAAAAAGTGATTGCACACTTGGCAAGGTGTGCGAGAGGGGCTGTGGGCTCTCAGGGGTGTGGGCTCTTGGAGGTGTGGGCTCTTGGAGGGTGGGGGAATGCAGGGTTGTATAACCATGTCTAACAAAGAACTTGGCAGGAAGTACATCTCACCTCAAACTTATGGTTGTGAGAAATGTTGTTTGGTGTTTTGTTTTGTTTTGTTTTGTACCAAAGGCACTCAGCCTAACAAAGGCCCTTATTTCCTTAACTTACCTTCCCCTTTTTGATGATTAATCCAACTTCCAACTTGGTTCCCCTGCCTCCCCTGAGGGCTAGGATTAGAGGTACGTGCTACCACATCTTACTAATTAATGATCATAATTAACTGTGTGTAATCAAAAAGTAAAAACAACAGAAACCCTCATTCAGTCCTAGACAGAGGGTAAATATACAATCATTTTGGAAAATGGCTTGGTACTGTATAGACGGTAAAAATAGACCTCTGGATGCAAAGGGATTTCATTCCCAGCAAGAAAAAGCAGTGTTTGTGTGACAAACCCCTGTGCCTTCACAGCCACATTCCTTGTCAGAGCCCTGCACTAAAGATAAATATGTGTGCTCATTAGTGGTAAAAGAAATAAATCAGTTTTGTTACATGTGTACAGTGAAATATTACATAGCGGTGAAAAATTAATGCTTAGAAGATATACTGCACAACATAAACATCTCTTGAAAGATATCTGGTGAGGAAAACCTAATTCAAAATGCAAATGTAATTGTTCAAGTTTGCCAAACAGACAAAGCAATTCTGTCATGTCATAATGCAAACACATGTTAGAACTCAGGAAGCGGTTAGCCATGACTACTCCAAAGGTTAGGGAGTGCTTCTGGGGTAAATGAGAGACAGGGTTAGGAGGATGAAACCTGAAAGAACAGAGTTTTCAAAGTTCATGGTAAACCTCAAAAGTCAAGCAGGTCAAGACGAGTTCAAAATCTAAACTTCCCACATCCCTCCCAGAGTCAAATCTGTAGCCAAGCCTGTCGGCACTTAGAGGCTGCAACAGGCAGAGCATCTCAAGTTCAAGACCAGCATGACCCTGTCTCAATTAAAAGATAAAGCTACTTTCCACTGTCTCAAGGACTTCCATAGAACTATGATAGGGGTCTTGGTTTTCTGTTTTTGGGGTTTTTTTGGGGGGGGTTGTCTTGTTTTTTGTTTTTTAAACAAGGTTTCACTATGTGGTTCTGGCTGGCCTAGAACTCATGATGTAGACCAGGCTGGTCTTGAACTCACAAAGATCCACCTGCCTTGGATTAAAGTCATGTCCAGCCACACCCAGAAGGGCTTCTTTTTATATATAATTCACTTCAGTAGTTTGCAAGCGTTTTCATGTTTATTGATTGACTGAATTTGTCCTTTGATGTTTTCTTACCCACCGGTGTGCAGTACGTTCTCCCTACTCTCATCTGCCTTGCATTTCTCCCACTTTTCTCCTTCCCACCACACTCCCCTGTCCCACATTCATGACTCTTTGTTTGTGTGCTTTTTCACCCGCTGGTTTTAACAGAACCCTCTGTGTGTCCACAGGCTTGGAGTTGTCCACTGTAGCCTGCTGGGTCTACTGTTTGGTTCTCTGAAGGCAATGACTTTCCCTCTTCTAGAATCACCAGGGATGGTGTTCTTGCAGCCCCCAGGTGACTCGCGACTGGCTGTCGACAAGCCCCAGCTTGTGCAGACACTGGGTCACCACAGCTGCTGTGAGATCCTGTTTACAATGGCTGTGTCATGTTCTAAAGATACCATTTTATATCTCTTCTACTTATCTCCCTGGCTCTTAAATTCCTTGTATTCTCTCTTCCACAATATTCCCTGAGCCTTAGACAGGGTGGTACCCCACTTGGGGCGAAGTACTCAGTCATCATGAAACGTCAGTGGGCCTCTGCATTCACCACCCTCCACAGAAACAAAAGAAAGAAGAGAAGAGAAGAGAAGAGAAGAGAAGAGAAGAGAAGAGAAGAGAAGAGAAGAGAAGAGAAGAGAAGAGAAGAGTCTCTGATAAAACTGGCATTGTCTGTATGTACAAACATGAATCTTTAGACTGCAGTTTGGTGTTGTGTGTCAGTTTAAATAAAAATGTTCATGAGGTCCTAGAGGTGGTTTGAATATACTTGGCTCATAAAAAGTGGCACTATTGGGAGGCGTGGCCTTATTGGAGTGGGTGTGGCCTTGGAGGAGGAAGTTCATCGCTGTGGGGGTGGGCTTTGAGGTCCTTTGCTCAAGATTTGCCCATTATGGAAGAGAGTATCTTTCTGGCTGCCTTCAGATGAAGATAATATAACTCTCATCTCCTTCTCCTGAACCATGTCTGCCTACAGGCTACCATGTTTCCTGCCATGATGATAATGGACTGAACCTCTGAAACTCTAAGTCAGCCCCAATTAAATGTTCTCCTTTATAAACGTTGCCTTGGTCATGGTGTCTCTTCACAGCAATAAAACCCTAACTCAGACAATTCCCAAAGATCTATAGCCTCATTTTGTTTAGGCTTTTTTAGTTTTTTTTTTCTTTTTTTCTTTTTTTCTTTTTTAATTAGGATTATGTCTCAGTGCCAGGGACATCTCCTTATGAGGTGTTAGTCAGAGAGGCCCCAGAGACCCCCAAAACACTATAGACTATTGCCAACACTCTCAGTTGTCATTAGGAACTAGATGGCAGGACCTCATTGCTGCCTGAGTGTGGTGACACAAGCCTTTAAACCCAGTACTTGAGAGGCAGAAGCAGGCAGATTTCTGTGAGTTTGAGGCTGGGCTGATCTACTGAGTAAGTTCTATGATGCCAGCTGGTCTACGTTTGCCTCCTAGGAAGACGCCATCTTTAATTTAAAACACCCCGACTGCTGAAGACACTTCCACATCTTTGCTGCAAGATACAAAGAAACAGAGCTGAAACTGAACTGGAAGCTTCCTCCCTGCTTGCTGGCTTCCACGGTGTCCAAAGACTCATGCCGAGGGGCATTCAGGTTTAGGAAGCTTCAGAAAAGCAGGACTTGGGAAACCCAAGCTTTTCCTTGGAAAACATGGCTTCCCTAGCCAGGACAGACACCCTCATCTGCAGAGAGAGATGGTGAAAGGATTAGGTAGTACGAGTATCCAGAAGAGTTGGGAATGGTAAGGACACCTGTGTGTCTGGAGGGTGGAGATGGGGCCTGTGACTTAAAAAGCAGGCTGCGAAGCTCTCTGAAGCATGTCCAAGCAAGGTAACTACATATAGAGACCCAGGGTCCCAGGAGGCCTCTCATGAGGGACGAGGTATGCCCCAGAGACATGTGCAGATACAGAGGCAGGGGGAGGATCTGGCCTTGGAGTCCCAGGCACAATGAGTTGGAAAACTATGAGCAGCTTGTCTACAAGATCTTCTTTCATCCACATTCAGCTGTGCCAGCTCCACATCAGCCCAGCAGCTCCTGTGTCTCTCAATATGAGGGTCTCATGTGCTTTTACTCCATCTAGGACTAGCTTCCTGCTGAGACAGGGAGAGATTGGTAGGGAGCAGGATTAAGCCAGGGCCCCTGGGGACTAGCAACCAGAAGAGAGGTTAACTCCAGCAATGCCAGGCCAAGAGACTGAAGGAGCTTGCAGGAGACCGCAATGTGAATGATTCTTGTCAGCTCCAAACCTACTCTGGCCACTCCATCACCCAAGGACTCCTGGTTACTAAGCAACTCCTGCCTTACCTACTACGTCTGCTCTTGTTCCTTAGCAACCCTTGCATAACCCAATTCCCTTGAGTTCAGAGTTGATATCTATAAATTATAAGTAGATGGGTGCTGCTCCAGCAATGGAGAGAATTTTTATATTAAATTCAGTCTGTACACAGTGTCCTCATGAAGGCAGCCAAACTCTCCACGTTGGCAAGCTCAGCCTTGGCTTTCAAATTATGCTTCTTTTGATATTTTATTTCCAAAACTGATCTTTATAGGTACTAGACCTGCCCTGATCTCCTCCCACCTCAGCTTTTCTCCCTTCCTCCTCTGCACTTTCCCTTCCTCTTTTCTATGAAATACATTGAAAGTCTTATATTTCCAGGGGCTGAGGGGTTTCAGATGTTGGTTGATCTACCTTTCCTAAACACGGGGCTCTAAATATTCTAATACCCCTCTGGAGGATTCTTCTCCCCAAGCCACAACACAGATTAACCCCACACAGTGAGGGTAAGGGAACAGAGAATCAAGGCTCCTCCACTAGACCCAAGAAAAAGAGGATTCACACTTTGTGTGTTAGAGCACCCCCTGCTGGAATGCCTGAATTATAACATGTCTGAGAAGCCGCCCTGTTTCAGGAAATTTCTGGGCCTGCTGGTTTGAGCTTGCCTGATGGTGTCATAGAGAAGCTAGCTAGTCCACTGACTAGAAAAACAGCTCTAGTCTGTTGCAAGCAAACAGACTGCAGAGAGGAGGTGAGCCTTGTCTACGCTTGGTTCTCCTTACATGTCGTGTGCCTTTCACCCAGAGAGAGAGAGAGAGAGAGAGAGAGAGAGAGCCCTCATTCACTGGCCCTCAGAGTCACACTTTATTCCAAGGCAGTCTAGAGGAGCCAAGCCGACAGCAGATCCATCCCCCTTGCAGTGGTCTCTAAGCCTGTCCAAGTTGACTAATTCAGATGCATAGATTTGAGAGCACAGAAGCCAAATGGACATACTTTCAAAGTAGCCCCAAATCAGAAGCAAATGACCTTCAATGCTAGGTCCAAAGCAAAAATAGAGGGCAAAGAAAAAGAAAAGAAAGATTAGGGGAGAAAGCCAGACCTCGTAGTGCTGGCCTATAACCCTAGCTACTCAGGAGGCTGAGGCGAGAGGATCATGATCTCAAGGCCAGCCTGAGCAACTTATAGAGACAATGTCATAAAATAAAAATTACAAAAGAGGCCGGGGTTATAAATTAGCAGTAGAACACTTGCCTAGCATATGTGAGGCCCTGGGCTCAGTTTAGTCCTGAAGAGGCAAGGAAGAAAAGAGAGAAAAGTGGGGCAGAAATGAGGAAGGTAGGCAGGAAAGAAGAAAAAAAAACTCAAGGGGAAAATGAGAAGCACACAGTGCTTAAAACGCTGACAATCGTTGGAAAGCTTAAGGATGCTGTTAGGCTCCTGCCATCCCCTTTCAGCCCCATCTAGTCCTCTGAAAGCTGAGGTGACTTGGGTGATCCTGAGGGCTTCCAGGACCAACCAACAGAAACAGACAGCTGCAGACAAATCCAGAGAGAAAGCAATGGGACAGGAAGTGAGAGGGCGTGAAGACTCAGTTCCAAGAGTCATTTGCCCTGGTGTAGCCATGAGGCCTTAACCCAGGCCACATCATTCCAACCTTGGGCTGTGAAAGTGCTGGGTTGACCTCACCGGCTGTCACAGAGCTGATTTTCTGGGACTGCCGATTCTATCTGAATAAACTCCAATACGGGTGGAATTTATAGTCCCACAATTCAGGAATGTGGGGAAGGGCCTCACCC
>CACVCL010019784.1:0-97585 GCA_902729485.2 Mus minutoides | reverse complement strand
TGTCTCGTGGGAGGCTATACCAGTGCCTGGCAAACACGGAAGTGGATGCTCACAGTCAGCTATTAGTTGGAACACAGGACTCCCAAGGAAGGAGCTAGAGAAAGTACCCAAGGAGCTGAAGGGGTCTTCAACCCTATAGGTGGAAGAATAACATGAACTAACTAGTTCCCCCTGTGCTCATGTCTCTAGCTGCATATATAGAAGAGGATGGCCTAGTTGGCCATCAGTGGGAAGAAAGGCCCCTTGGTTATGCAGACTTTTTATGCCCCAATACAGGGGAACGCCGGGGCCAAGGGGTGGGAGCGGGTGGGTAGGGGAGGAAGGTGGGGATGGGGGAGGGTATGGGGAAATTTCTGGATAATACTTGAAATGTAAATGAAGAAAATATCTAATAAAGAGAAAAAAATAGAGTTGCCTTATAAGAGTCATGGTGTCTGTTCACAGCAGTAAAGCCCAAACTAAGACAGAAGTTGGTACCAGGGACTGGGGTATTGCTGTAATAGGCCTGACTATGCTTTTGTTTGGAAGAATGTGGATTTGGGGATTTGGATAGCCATGGAATGTTTTAAGTGGATCTTAATGAACCATCCTAGTGGGAATATGGAAGACTGTGTTGCTGTGAATAATATTAACTGTGCAGACCTGGCTCAAAAGGGTTCAGTAGATAAGAAATTCAGTATGTGGCCTAGCGTCTGTTTTTGTGGTATTTTGGTGAAAAATGTGGCTGCTTTTTGCCCTTGTCTGAAGAGTCTTCAGAGGCTAAAGTGAAGAGACTCGGATTAATTCCATTGACAAAGAAGTCTCGGAAACGCTCAGCATAGACTTTGTACTCCGGTTAATTCTCATGAGGAGCATTTTGAATAAGCATAGAAAGCTTAGAAAGGAAAAACTATATGGTTCAAATATTAAAGGAGCACCAGGAAGTGAAATGGAGCTGGATCCTATGTTCAAGGACATTAAATTGAATTAAGGGAGTGTTGGCCTTGAGGCAAGATTCCACCCAGCTTAGTTTAGGTCCAGGCTTGGTGGCAGGCACCTTTAATAAAAGGAGACAGAGGCAAGCAGATCTTTTGAGTAGAGAAAAAGGTGGTGCTACCTGCCTTGAATCCCAGCCTTCAGGAGACACGGCCATGCAGATCTCTGAGTTCCAGGTCAAGCTGCAGAGCAAGTTCCAGGACAGCCAAGCTAGGTGGTATGAAGGAGTTGAAAAACAGAAAGCTGGTGATGATGTAATAGAACAAGGGGGCATGTTCCAGCTCCAGCAAGTAGTAGAACTTAGACAGCTTTGGCCATGAGCTCTGGCTTTATAGTTGAGAGGAGAAGGAGACTACTGGAACAATGGATGCTGGTTAGCTGAAGCCAAGAAATTAATGGTGATTAAGAAGAGACCAGCATCACTAGGTGAAGTCTTCTGGGAAGTATTTTCTTATTTTTTTTTTAATAGAAAACTCAATGGAGATTATTAAGTACCATTCATGAAATATAGATATTTGTTATAACACTACTTAAGATCCAGTGCCTACTATACTCATGATAATTAATCATTAGATAAGATATACCATGAGACTTAATGAATCTCATCAAAATTTGGAGGATTAATTGATGCATAATTATTTTCTAAAACTGATTTGAAAAATTTTGATTTGTTATACGCAGTCAACACATGTCTATATCATGAGTGGATTCTGCTTATACTTATTCCACTATCACTGAAACCTCAAATATGGCTTATTTTCTTTTTGAAATAAATGATTATTATCTTAGTTTTCTGAGAGCATGAAGAAGATGTGTTCCAGAGATAGACCTGTGCTGCAGCTGTATTTGATAATGTGTAAGAGTCACTCAGGTTAGGTATGGTTTTGAAGGCATGAAGGGGTCATGAAGAGCAGCTGAGGCTTGGCACTGTGAGAGGCCATGGAAGGCCATTGGTGAAGGTGCAACCTCAATTGCAGTTGAAGGCCCAGGACTGAAGTGGTCATACAAAGAATTTGAGGCTTGGCACCATAAAAGGAGCCTATGAGAAGCTATTGGCTCAACCAGGTTGCAATGAGAAACCCTAGCATATTAGAAATGCCTGTACCATAGGATGACCACCAGGAACAGCAGCAGTGGAGTGAAGTCAACCGGAGCCTAGAGTGCAACCAAGGGCAGAACTGGAGAAGTGTCACCAGCCCTTCGGAAGAGCCCAGAAGATCATGTGTGGATCCCAGACATTGGAAGCTGTGACATTGAAGTTGTTTTGGAGACTCCAAGATGTTAGAGATCTCAGAGCTGTGGGCTGTCTGCTGAGGAAAGCTGCTAATGGGGAGTAGAACCAGCCCAGGAGAAAGAAGGCTGTTTCAGTCAACAAAGATGAAAAAGGAGTGGAGATCTGAAGACTGCTTTGACATCAGACAGGGAGATGCAGAGTTTGGAGTTTGCCCAGCTGGTTTCCAGTCTTACTTTGGGAATTCCAGTTAAGTGATTGCATGAATCTCAGAAGAGACTTGGAACTTTCGACTTTTAACACTGTTGAAACTACTATAGACTATGGGGACTTTGGAAGTTGAAATAAATGTAC
This sequence comes from Mus minutoides, assembly GCA_902729485.2. NCBI lineage: Eukaryota > Metazoa > Chordata > Mammalia > Rodentia > Muridae > Mus > Mus minutoides. Next base: position 95,025 of record CACVCL010019784.1, on the reverse strand, counting down.
TTCTTTTTTATTATTCTGTGGCTAGGTATGGCCCCCATAGACTCATTTGCTTCAGCAAGCCTATGGGGGCCAGGGAGTGGAATGTGATGGTTTGTATATGTTTGGCCCAGAGAAAAAGGGAAGCATTTTGGAGAAGAGATGTTAGATATACCAGGCATGCACAGGAAACCTGTGTGTAATTCAAAAGACAGAAGGGCTTCAGGAATACAGTGTGACAGTTAAGGAGCACAATGGGGCATAAAGACAAAGGCGATGCAGAGAACTGGAAGACTCAGACTGGACATCTGGAGAGTTGATGCTCACCTGGTAACCGATTCACGGGAGAAAAAGAGATGGAAAGTGAATGATCACAGTGGGGATAAACGGAGAAATCATTCTGATCATTCTTCATCTGGAAACTGATTTTAAAAAATAGCTCTAAATGTTCAAGAAACTAGAACCCCAAATCTTTTGGACCCACATGATAGAAACCAGAAACTTCAGGGCTCTAGATGCTGGGACTTGAGGTGTGTGGTAGAGGAGGGGGAAGTGTATTGGTCAGTGTAGCACCAAACTTCTGACACCAGTCTCAAGAATGCTGGCAGCCAGAGACTTCAGAACAAGCTTTCTAAAAACACAAAACAAAACGCTATTAAACAAACAAAACAAAAGTTTTCAATGTCTCTGAGTCTGTTTTGCTTTTGTTTTGTTTTGTTTGTTTCCATATACTTAGGGCTTTTATTTTGTAGGTGACTAGGAGAATGGAGACAAAACTTACCCACACAGAAGAAATAATCACTCACATAAACTATGAAGACCGAAACAGAAGTAGGGGTGTCAGGGAAGGACACTCAATGCAAACAGGCTCACAGGAAACAGGAACAGACTTAAAACAAAAAAGTCACATGGCTAAATATCCCAGGGAGATACAAAAGATAGTAAGCTAGTATACTCACAAGAAAAGAACAAAAAGTTAATAAAAATGAAGCGTTAATACAGGAAAGAAGTTCTTAGAAATTAAAATTAACCACAGAAATGAAAATGCCAATACCAGACTGGTAAGGTAAAATGGGAGCATAAACTGGTGAAAGGTTGTAGCAGAGAGAAGAAAGTATTTTTTTTTTCTTAAAAAAGGATGAAAGATTTATAAAAAATTTAGAAAGTCAGGCCTAAGGCTATCCTTAGTATATTAGAAGTTCTTAAGAATATTCTTGTTAGAAGGAAAACAGGAAAAAATGGGGATAAGGAAATAACTAGAGAAATGATGAAATAATTGTAAACTCCAGCATATAAATGTCCAGGCTTAAGTGTGGAGTGCTCACTGCAGCGCAGGTAAGGGAAGGCTTATATCAAATGATAGTGTCCTAAAATAGATATTAGGAACAAAGTCTTAAACAAAACTTCTTAGAAGAGAAATACATTTGTTGAAAGGTTTAGTGGATTCATACTTCTTGACAAAAGGAACCTGAGCTAAAAGACCAAGACAAAATATATTCCAATCTAAAGACCTACAATCATTTGAAATGTAAAAACTCTGAAGATAAGGGCTAGAGAGATGGCTTGGTGGAAGAAGCAGGAGGACCTGAGTTTGGGTACCCAGGACCTGTGCAAAAAGCCTGGCAGGGTGGTGGCGGTGGCAGCTCCTACCTATAATTGCAGGTGTTGGAGGGAGGAGGGTATCTGGTGATACCATGAGGGAATGGGAAAGTTGGGGGGAGGCCAGGGGTGGGCTTCCTGGCTCACAATTTGAGTCAGACTCTAGTCAATCTGGTGGGTGCTAGGTTCCTGGAGAGAATCTAAATACAAGACAGAGAGCAATAGAGGAAGATATCTGCCTCACCTTTGACTTCCACATGCACAAGAATGGGTGTGTGCACCCCATATCCATGTTCATATACATTTGTGTACACACACACACACACACACACACACACACACACACTAGAGAAAATCAAGTTTATTTATTTATTTTGCATCCATGTCTCAGTTTACCATTTCAAAGCAGCCATTGAATGATCCACTGGACAAAGGAGTTTTGCAAAATGGAGGACGCGGCCAAGGCAGCTGAAGATGAAGATGGGATTCAGGAAAGGGAAGAGCTACCCTAGGGAACAACTGGGAGGGTTTTTAAAATCATGGCTCCATGAGGATGTCATGAAATCAAATATAAAAGTAAGCAAATGAACAAACAGAAATCTTGTGGGGAGGTATTGCTGAGGTCATGAATGAGTCTGAGACTACTGAGAGAAGTGGGTGGGAGACACATAGGAAATGAAGCCACAGAAAAATGAGCAAAGTAAATGCAGAAAGAAACGAAATGGCGTCTTTCCTACTGGCACATAGTGATAAGATGAGAATAAGCAATGAAAATTTCTATACAGAAGGACCAGGAAGGGGTGAACGGATTATGTTTCATGTAGGAATTCTCGTGTATGTGTTAAACCTTAATCTTTTACATGAACAAAGCAACAGGTGGTAGTTGGCACAGATATCCAGTCAATAGTGAAATACGTATATAAATATGTCACATTACATCATATAAAACAAGATAGAGGAAAACACCAGAATAAGAAGGCCAAAGGGATGAGAGAGGGTATACCAGGGAGTGTGGAAACCAAGGTTGCGGTCTCTCAAGTTTTCCATTATAAGTCCAGCAAAAACCTTAACCTTCTTACCGTGTGTGACATGTATGTGTACCACAGAGGCCAGAGGAGGGCATCAGAGCCCCTGGAACTGGAGTTACAGATGGTCATGAGCCACTACGTGGGTGCTGGGAACCCAGTCTCTGTAATAGCAGCAAGTGTCTCAACTACTAAGTTCTCTCTCCAGTCCCAAGTGCTGGTTTTTGACCAGGGGACTGTATGATCAAAGCTGCATTCAGCTGGATCTCAGTGTATTGACCAGGCTAAGGCCAGTGAGCTCAGGATGGTCTTCAGAACAGCCCAGACACTAGGCCAGAGTCACTAAGAAAGACCAAGTGAGTTGGTGAGGAAGCTCCTCCTCCATACTTCTGCCCTCCCAGCCAGTGAGTGAGCAAGGAGGTCTTTGCCTACCTCATCTGAGGTTTGAAAATTAATTTAAAAATGTAGGATCTTACATTGAGTCTTCATGAATTGTTATCTACCAGGTTTATGTAACATGTATGCACAGAGGAAATGTGAACAGTATGAAAATATATTGAACAAAGGCAGATCCCTTTTCTAATTCCAATCCCAGACAATCTAGAGTCTTGTCCTGGAGAGATAACGCAACAATTTCTGGCTCTCCCTTCTTGTTTGAATCTGTTTATAGCCGTCTGTGTACCAAATAGGGAAGACACCAGAGTCCCGTTTGAACACACACGAATCAGTATGCAGACTCTCCTGAACCTTGCTTAGTTTCCTCCCCCAGCCCCGACCTCCCCTCCCCCGCCTGAGGCAGTCTTGTCTATAACTCCAGCTGGCTTCAAAATCAACATGAAGCCACAAACTTGTGGCGATCCTCCTGCCTCTGACTTCACCAAGTGCTGGAGTTGTAGGCAGGTGCCACTGCACTCAGCTCTACTCAAGTGTTTCCTGATCACTGTTGGTATGGCAACACGAATCCAGGCATTTGGAGAGCTGGCATGCGCCAGATGCCCTGTAGGACCCGCACAGTTCATACAGTGACAACATCGACTAGGCATGCGCCATCACTTCCCACACCAAACTTCCTGTAGAGGGTGTCTGAGGAATTCAAAGTGGTTAAAAGTATTTTGATTCTGAGCTGATCCTCGCCATGCTAGCGTGTTTTACAATTCTCTGTCGCCTGAACATTTGATTCACCTCCCTGGATCTTAAGGATGCTGAATAAAAAGCCAAGCTTCATAGAGCTGGTTGCCACAGTGAAGAAGAAACCCATATAAACTTTTCTATAAGTTTAAGTTCTTCTGTGTGTGTGTGTGTGTGTGTCAGCTGTCCTCATCAGTCATTGTCTACATGATTTTTGAGACAACACCTTTATGGTCTGGAGCTCACCAACCTTGCTGGACGGGATAGATGGTCAACCAGCTCTGAGGATGCTCTTATCTCTAGCCCCCAGCATTCTGACCTGAGCGCAAGATCTCTGTTTGCTTAGCATGCACTTATAGAATGAGCCATCTTTCCACCTTCTCCTGAGCTTCAGGGTCTAAGTTGTTATTGTGAGGATTTACCCAGCTTCTGCCCAACTGTCTGGTAACACCTTTAGTGTTCTCAGTGTCTCTGAACCTACTGGGGAGCTCCTCTCCTTTGCTGTCCCAGCTGCCAGCTGCCCTGACATCGGGGGGCTCCTGATTCTCTCAGAGTTAAGGTTGTTGCTTTTCCAGAGTCAGGAGTGTTTGCTCCATGCTGTCTATAGCAGTTGTGATTGTAATTAGGTAAATGTTCAAATATTACATAGACTAATGAAATGTCTGTGTTAAAAGAAGTTCTTAAGAAAACTGTGCGAAGTTCCTTAAAAATTGGAAAGACTGAACAGTTAAAATTAAAATTCTACTTATTTAGATGTTGGTAGAGAACTACAGAAAACTGGTGAAAATTATTATTTTTTATGAAAGGCTAGAAAATGTTTGTACTCTTATTTGCTTTAAAAACCTGGATATCGGAGAGTATTTATGAAATATGTGCTTTGGACAAAAACAGAAAACAAAAACCCCAAACGTAGATCTAGCTTCAACGACAAGATTGACCTCAGCTTTATATGAACATGCATCAAATAAAAAAAAATTGAAGTATATATGCTATTTTAAAATGATGGTTACTTTAGAGATAAACCGGATGGCACAGTTCAAAGACTGAGGAGTAGAGACTGAAAAAATTGTGTCTTATTGCCTGCTGACTTTGACCATGGAAATTACCCAGTCGGGCCCAGCAGGTGGTCCCGACTGTGGGAGTGTGCTTTGTGGGGGCTGCTTTGTGGGGGCTGCTTTGTGGGGGCTGCTCTTTTATTACTTTAGAAGATGCCCTAGTCTGTTGCAAGCTCCGTGGCTCTGAGTTCCTGCCAGCCTGCTTTTCACTACCCTGTTGTATTTTATCATTTCCCTACTCTCTGATGTTTCTCCTTGCTTCAAACTATTAATTTTTATAATCATTTATTCTTTGAGAATTTCATACATATACACAATGGGGATATGGGGTGATCACACCCCATAATTGTTCTTTTCTCCCTCCTCCTCCTCCTCTTCTTCTTCATAACTCACTGTGGATCCACTGTAGCCATTTAGCGCTGGCTGCTGAATGCACATGGTATGGGGCCATCCACTGGAGAATGGACAAACCTACCAATGACCAAACCCCCAGAGAAAAATGACTCACTTTCCCCCCAGCAGCCAGCAGCTGTCAACAGCACCTCATGTGAGAGTGAGGCCTTGGGAAACTCACCCCGTTCGTGCAGGAATTTTGACTGGGTTGATTTTGGAGCAAGTAACCACAGCTGCTGTGAGTTCATGAGAGGAGCAGCCATGCCCCCTCTGGAAGACCACACTGCACAGCACTGCTACCTGCTTCAAACTCTTTTTTATCTCTTTTTATGATACAGGCTTGTTTTTTTCAAGGAAAAGAAAATGCCATTTGAAAGTTATCCACACTGGGGTTAGGGAAATAGCTCAGCAGTTGAGTGATTTCCCAGAATGTGTAAAATCTCAGGTTTGATCCCCAGTACTGCAGGGAAACAAAAACAAAGGCAAACCAAACTGAAAGTGGCCGGTGTTCACATCCCTTTGACTAACTTAGATCATGACCACCTTTCTTGATTTCTTTTTTTTTTTCCTGAGAATGACATGAGTAGCCCTCCTAATACATTCCTTAATCCAGCATCTGTCCACGAAGTTCTTCCTCCATGGACCAAGCCCTGTGGAGACAGAGTGGCTGAGGCAGAGCAACCATCACGAGCTGAATGACACTAAATGATCTCACTTTTCACCCAAGTTGTCATAAAACCTCTAGTCCCTTTAAAATTTCACCATTTTCCATGTCCATCAGCTGCAGAGTCTTCAGTCTCTGCCCTCTTCAACAGTATACTGTTCTTTAAAAATCTATTCTTCAGTCTTTGACCCAGGAACATTGTAATATTTACCTAAGCATTCTTTCTTGGTTGGGAATTATGAAAGTATCTTTACTTTTCTATTTAAGAATACATTTTTCGCCGGGCGTGGTGGCACACGCCTTTAATCCCAGCACTCGGGAGGCAGAGGCAGGCGGATTTCTGAGTTCGAGGCCAGCCTGGTCTACAAAGTGAGTTCCAGGACAGCCAGGGCTATACAGAGAAACCCTGTCTCGAAAAACCAAAAAAAAAAAAAAAAAAAAAAAATTAAAGAATACATTTTTCTATTTAAATACATGATGAAGGGCCAAATGCTCCAACATTTGGTCCTTCATCATCATTTAGCAATGGGATTTTCTCTTAGAAGATGAGGATTTCCAGGACTTGAAATTACTAGCACAAAAGAATTAATTATGTGCCCTTAAAGGTTGTTTGTCAGAATCTACACCCAGCCCAGTCTCTCTTTTAATGTGCTTCTCATGTTGATTTTTTTGTGTGTGCATGCATGTGCCTGTAAAAGGGACAGGCCTCCATTTTCAGATTCCTGAGAACTGCAGAGATTTCTGCCTGATGAATCCTTCCCAGGATGCACCATCTCACTTAGAGGGGCGGGTCTATAGAAGTCCATAAAAGAGATTATCAGGGGAAGAGACTATGAAGGGAAGTCCACACAGAATTAAACTGAAGAATACTTTGGATAATGAGCCTGCCTGACATAAAGACTAAGGCTCTTCATCATCAGTACTCCACGATGGCATTTGATTGATGAGATAAAGTTGCCAGGGGACTGTTTCTGACACTTAAAGAAGTAGAATTGATCTACAGTTGGATAGAAGTTGCCAGGAAGACAATAGCCCTTCTGGAGATAATGTATCTATTAGGAATTTTTAATTAATTAGTGAGGGAGTCTGACAGAGTCTGGATTTCAGTTTCAGGGACCAATGGTAGAACTGGAATAAAGATGCTGCTGGAGCCAACTGACAAGATGAGGCATCTGTCGGGAGGGAAGGGGGCTGGTGCTCCAGTGGTCCAGCTGCCTCTACCGAGTCTATCACCAACTCCTCTTCAGTCCATCAATTACCTTTGGGTCCATTGCTTAAATATCAGGGTCCCCAGGTGTCATTCTCAGATTACCTCCTTCCCCAATGTACACACTTACTCCAGATGCTCTTACTCACACCCTGTGTTTCTAGAGTGGGCCAAGGACCATCTGATCTTGTTTTCGGATTTTACCCAACACCTTGACTGCAGCAAATCTAAGACTGAACACAGGCCAGTGAAATGGCTCACTGTGTGAGGGCACTTGTTGCCAAGCCTGAAAATCTTAAGTTCAATCTCTGGGACTCACATGGTATAAGGGGAGAACTGACTCCCACAAGTTGTCCTCTGGCCATGTACACACCCATGCCTGCAAATCCCTTTGCACACACATACACATGCATACATGCACACACAGAGCTGAACATGCATATTCTTCTTAGTTTTCTGGATTCTGGACTGTGGATAAGTGGATAAGTGGCATTATATCCTCTACCTGATTGCCTAAGCAAAGGTCATTTTCCTCTCTCTCCCCAGACCTAGGCTTGGGTGTTTTCTTACTGTTTTCTCTTTAAGTGTTTGCTATTCATCTAGGTCTAAAACCATCCTAGACCAGGTGGTATTTGCTGGCATTTTGCAGCCTGAAGTCGTGAGCAGAGCAAGGTGCTCCTGTGTTCAGAACCATGACTGTAGGGAAGTCATGGGATACAAGCCAGCACTGTGGGCAATACCTTCAGTTTATTATAAGTTTGATTAATTTTCTTGAAGATTTATTTTATTATTTAATTAGGTCTCTCTATGTATGTGTGTGTGCACATGGGTGCCTGCAGAGGCCATATAAAGACGATAAATCTCCTGGAGTTGTGAGCTACTTGGTTTGGGTGTCGAGAATGCAGAGCCTCGGGAAGAGCAGCAGGTGTTCTAAACTGCTGAGCCATCCATCTCCCCAACCTCTTAAATTAATTTTTGGTCGTTACATGTTAAGAAGCCTTTTCCTGTTGCCTGACATGACTGCATATTGATTACAACCCACAGCTTAAGAAACTGAACTCAACCCTTCGCCACGTACTGTTGTCTAAGCATAGCTCACAGTCATTTAATGGCTTAGCATCATCACAGTTGAAGGGAAAGGCCTTTCATTAGAATGCAGGCTGATGATGTGTGTCTTACTTCCACTTCCAGATTTATTTTCTCTAATGTCTTGTGGAGAAGGTAAAGACTTGCATGACTTAAGGAGCCATTTCTTTTCTTTTTTTTTCAATTTTTTTATTAGATATTTTCTTAATTTACATTCAAATGCTATCCCGAAAGTTCCACCCCTCCCCCCGCCCTGCTCCCCTGCCCACCCACTCCCACTTCTTGGCCTTGGCGTTCCCCTGTATTGGGGCATATAAAGATTGCAATACCAAGGGGCCTCTCCTCCCAATGATGGCAGACTAGGCCATCTTCTGCTACATATGGAGCTAGAGACAGGAGTTCTGGGGTTCTGGTTAGTTCATATTATTGTTCCTCTTCTAGGGTTGCAGACCCCTTCAGCTCCTGGGGTTCTATTTCTAGCTTCTCCATTGTGAGCCCTGTGTTCCATCATATAGATGACTGTGAGCATCTACTTCTGTACGAGGCAGCTATATCAGGGTCCCTTCAGTAAACACTTGCTGTCCTATGCAACAGTGTCTGAGTTTAGTGGCTGATTATGGGATGGATGCCCCGGTGGGGTCGTCTCTGTATGGTCCATCCTTTCGTCTTAGCTCTAAACTTTCTCTCTGTAACTCCTTTCATGGGTATTTTGTTTCCTATTCAAAGAAGGAAGGAAGTATCCACATGCTGGTCTTCCTTCTTGATTTTCTCGTGTTTTGCAAATTGTATCTTGGGTATTCTAAGTTTCTGGGCTAATATCCATTTATCAGTGAGCGCATATCCAATGACTTCTTTTGTGATTGGGTTACCTCACTAAGGATTATATCCTCCAGATACATCCATTTGCCCAAGAATTTCATAAATTCATTTTTTTAAATAGCAGAATAGTACTCCATTGTGTAAATGTAACACATTTTCTGTATCCATTCCTCTGTTGAGGGACATCTGGGAAGGAGCCATTTCTAATGTCTTGTGCTCTGATTGTATCAAATGATTCGCTGCCTTTAGGATGTTGTGATAGTTTCTATATGTTCAGTCCAGGGAGTGGCAATATTAGAGGGAGTGGCCCTGTTGGAGTAAGTGTGTCCCTGTGGGTGTGGGCTTTAAGACCCTAATCCTAGCTGCTGGAAGTCAGTTTTTCACTAGCAGCCTTCAGATGAAGTTGTAGCACTCTCAGCTCTGCCTGCACCATGTCTGCCTGGATGTTACTATGCTTCCACCTTGATTATAATGGACTGAAACTCTGAACCTATAAGCTAGTCCTGATTAAATGTTGCCCTTTATAAGACTCGCCTTGGTCATGGTGCCTGTTCACAGCAGTAAAACCCTAAGACATCTGTCCTTGGGGTATTCCTTTAGATGAAATGTCCTTCTGCATCTATTTGAATATTATACCTTATTTTTCAAAACTTAGCCAAATGCCACCTCATCTATAAAGTCTTTCTGGACCACATTTTTTCCCCTCAGAATCCATAGTTCCTGCATTATTTACATGGTTCATGCATGCATCTATTATTTCACTCTATTATCACTGCCTATTTGTTAGTTTCTTTTCAATGACTGTTGAGCTTAAAAAGAGAGACCTGGCATGATTTTCAACCCAGTGTTCCAAATTGTACAAGTTCAAAGACCCACCCAAAGGCCTCAGTTAAACGAGCAGCAGCATGAATGAAAGCATCAGGAGAGAGCGATAAATTGAACAGAGATGCTATTATTATATAACGTGAGGGCTATGAATTTACTGTCTGTGTCTAGGCAGAGCAACTAACTGGTAAAAAGCAATTATCAGTTTCTAAGTATAATAAATAACACATATTCAAGAAGAAATAGATAAAACATACCTTTAAAACAATCAAATATTCCATGTAGTAGGCAGACATAAAAGCACCTATTACAAGAATGTACACAGATTCACCAGGCAGTGGTAGCACATGCCTTTTATCCCAGAACTTGGGAGGCATAGGCAGGAGTTTGAGGTCAGCCTAGACAGGGAGTTCCAGGACAGCTAGAGCTACACAGAGAATCCCTGTCTCCAAACTCCAAAACTAAACTAAACCAATCCAACAGTAACAATAAAACAAAAACAAGTATGTACACAGACTCAAAGAAAATATTTAAAAATTAAAATTAAAAGAGTAACTCCATTGATTGGAGATGTAGGAATCTTGTCAGGGAAGTGAAATCTGTCCTGTATCACTTTTGTTGTTGTTGTTGTTGTTATTGTTGTTGTTGTTGTTGTTGTTGTTGTTGTTGTTACAAAATACCCAGGAAAAAGGGGGAAAGATTTATTTTGGCTCATAGATTCAGATATAATCAATAATTATATTGAACTTATTGCTTGGGGCCTGATGTGAGACAGATTATCATGGTAACAGGAGCAAGTGGTCAAAGAGGCAGCTGAACGGGGAGCAAAGAGAGGGAAAGGCCCAGAGGCAACTTAAAGTCTTCAAAGGCACACCTCCAGTGGCCTACTTCCTCCAGTAAGTCCCACTTCCCAATAGTCCTCCCAGTGACGAACTCCTTGATTATTTCATTGGACATAGTGACCTCATGGTTCCATCATTTTTCAATGGTGCCACTAGCTGGGAACTAAGCCTTCAGCAATGGACCCTTGCTATGGCCTTCATGGCTTGGGGACAGACCTAACTGGAGTGACAGGAATGAAGTTATAGCAGATACACCTTCAGAAAGGCTGGGATTGGGTAAGGTGTGTGCTCTGACAGAGATGCAAGAGCAGCACCCTGGAAACTCAGAGCATTTACTAGATACAGCAGGAAGGAGGAGGAGGAAGGCTAGCCAATCCAAGTAGGGCTCTAGGTGAGGAACAGTCTGCAGTCATCTGGGAGGAGGAAGTTGTGCTTGCAGCTTCTGTATACAATGTCAATGTTAGGGACCAGGAAGCCTCAGCTGATACTTTATTCACACACTGGTTTTAGCTAAAGATCGACCATTTGTCAACATTTTTACTTGGACCAGGGGAACAATTTGCCATTCCCATGGGCCTGGCCTGGGGAAGGTCTTGTCATTCCAATGGGACTGAGGCACTGGGGGGTGGGGGGAGAGCCTTTACAGAGCTGTGCTCATATCAATAATATACATCCACTCAGGACTTCATCTGCTTCCTATGGACTGTTTGAGGATGCTTCACATTCAAATAATACTAACATGAGAAGTATAGCAGGTGCATTCAACAGAAAAACTGGAAAAGGAAAAAAGTGAATTTGAAGACAAATAAACTTAAGTTAAACATTCTTTTTTTCATAATTATATGTGATTTATTGTCATTTATGTGGCTAGAATTCAGTTTAGTTTTAGTTATTCTGTGGAATAAGATGTGAAGGGACGTACATGGCAAGATGGCATACAGTTACCTGGTGAAAAATACAGTTTAGTAAGGTAAGTGGTGCTGTGTGTGTACACACTTACATATATGTGCACACTTCCACAGTTACATAGCAATAAGTTAAACATTCTTAAGATGAGAGAAAAAATATTAAGGAAAAGTAAACAGTTATAGAGACAAATAGAATAACATTGTGATGGTTTGAATATGTGTGGCCTCCATAGATTCATATGTTTAATGCTTGGTCCATAGGGAGTGGCACTATTAGGAGGCATGGCCTTGTTGGAGGAAGTGTGTCACTGTGGGGGCGGGCTTTGAGGTCTCCTATGCTCAAGTTCTGCCCAGTATAGAAGCTAGTCTACTCCTGGCTGCCTTTGGATCAAGATGTAGAAGTTTTGGCTCCTCCAGTCCCACATCTGTCTGCACACTGCCATGCTTCCCTCCCTCCACGATAATAATGGACTAAACCTCCGAAACTGTAAGCCTACCCCAATTAAATGCTTAAATTTATAAGAGTTACCTTGGTTGTGGTGTTTCTTCAAAGTAATAAAACCCCAACTAAGACAAACGCAAAATGTTTCAATACATGTTATTGCAGTTGCATAGAGAAATAGAAAATAAAACCTTCAAATTTAATAGAAAATAACACTATATACACACAAGCAGCTCACAACCAGCCAGAAATGTAAAACATAAACCAATCCCAGCAAACTGATTTTTAAAAAAGCAACAAAATAAAACTATGCCTTGTTACATCATAATTAAACTATAAAAATAAAAGAAAAATTTTATGACAGCAAAAATAAGTGATACAGTCCTGAAGGATAACAAAGACATACTAAAGAGCTGAATTTTCATCAGACAGTTGACAGACAGATGACATTAGAATGACATGTCAGAGAACAGGGAGTGAGGATCCAAACACTACCTCCCATGACACTGTCCTTTAAAACTTTAAGTAAAGTGAGGATGTTCTCTCATAAGCAAATACTGAAAGAATGCCTTACCAGAAAGCCAGCTCTATAAGAAACATGAAAGAATATTCTTCAAGCAGAAATCAGATGATACCAAATGTGTAGAAAGTAATAAAGAAAAAAATGTATGAGTGGGTATAACTGCATTTTATATATATATATATATATATATATATCTGTATACTAGATGTGTTTTACCCATATGAAGTCTCTATATACCTCTATATGTTATACAATATATGTCTGCATATAACTTTACATGTAATTATTACTATCTAGAGTATATCAAAATACACAATTACTTAGAGCCAAATAATTATTGTGTTTATAGTACATATAGTTAAACAAGTTAACCATGCCCATATATGGCGATAAATGAAAAACTGTCAGTGTATACATCCATATACTGAAGTGATTTAATGTTAATTCTAAGTATTTTGGGATAACGTATTTGTTATTTTTGCCTCACTCTGACTATAATCCCCAACAGAAACAACTTAGCAGAAGAAAGATTCATTTTGGCTCAAGGTGTAAAGGACTTTTGTCCACTGTGGTCTAGAAAGCATGGCAGATTGATCCACAACGCTCTGTAGAAGTGTGAAATGGAGGATGTCCATATCACAGCAGACCAAGAGGTTCAGGGAGCCACTCACAGTGGCCATGGATGGATAACCATCCCCAGGGATTTTCCCACAGTGACCTCTCTTATTATAGGTTTCACTTCCTCAGCCCTCCAGAACCTGTTGAAATAGCCCTGTTGCCCACCAAGACTAAGCAATCAAAACATGAGCTTACGCAGGACATTTTTTTAGCTTCAAACTTAACAGACTCAAACGGCATCATAGACCAGATAGATGTAGATATTTGTAAAATAACACAACTAATAGCTATAGAAAACAATTCTTTTTATTAGCCTATAGAACTTCCTCCAAAATAGATTACATTTTAGGTTAGAAAGCATGTCTTAAATACTTTTTAAAAATTGAAATAATTGCCCTCACTTTATCAGATCATAATAAAATAAAACCCTAAATTGATAGAAAAAGAGATTACAAAAATGACATGAATACATGGAGAGTAACCAATACACTTTTGACTGGTCAATGGCTCATTGAATAAATTAGTTGGGTAACTTTAAAAGTCCTAGAATCAAAGAGAAATAAAATCACAAATTATCAGCACCCCTTAGACACATAAAAAGCTGTCCAAAGAGAGCTCATAGTCATGAAGAACTGAATCAAAGCTAGGTCTCAAACAAATAACATTGATGTACCCCAAAGTCACAGAAGAATAAAAAACAAGTCAAATTCCAAATTAATAAATGCAAAGAAATGATTATAATTAGTGTAGAAATGAACACAGTGGAAACTAGAAGAACAACGGAAAGGGTAAATCGAGAGTGGGTTCTTTGAAAAAACTGACAAACCCTTAGTGAAACTAACAGAAATAGAGGGAAAGAAGACACACGCTAATAAAATTAAAGACAAAAAGGTGGTTAACACTAGATGTAACAATGAGATCTGAAAGATTAAGTAATATTAAAAAAAAAACACATTCTAATATAGTGTAAAAATCTAGGAAAAAATGAAAGAATTTCTAGACATGTAAAACCTACCACGATCGAGCTAATGAGATACACTTAGCCTATCTAGATTTATCATTAGCAATGAATCTGAAGCAGCAATAAAGAATGTTCTTACTAAGAGAATCCCTCAGCCAGAAGGATTCCCTGCTGAATTCTATCAGACTCTTAAAGAGGTATTGAAATCAATATTTATCAAGTTATTTTATAACGTTAAAAGGGAAGGGATATTCCTAAACTCATTAACCGAAGTCAGTACTACACTATAGCAGAACTTACAGCCCAACTCCCCCACTCCGTCAGTCTTCCCCTCACTCTACCCTGAGTCCTCCACCGTGACCCAGAACCCAACTAAAGTGGAGATTCCGTGCTCTAACAGAGTCTATACAGACTGTGAGAAGCTCAGGTTACACAGACCAGAAGACCAGAAGGGAAACAGAAACTGAGGAACAAAATATTCATCCAAGAAAGAAAAACACAGAAATTGGTACCTAGACCTATATGTACTCCAAACACAGATGCCAAGAGGCCAGTGTAAGAACACAACAACAGCTAAGACAATGTCATCTCCAGAACCCAGCTATTGTACTACAGCAATCCCTGAACATTTCAACATAACAGAAGCACAAATAAAAAATAAAAAGACCTTAAAAACCAACCTTTTTGGGGGTGGTGGTGGTGAATTTTGTCCATACTAAGATATGTTTTTTTTCTTTTTTTAAATTAATTATTTTTTATTCATATTTCAAATGTTATACCCTTTCCTGGTTTCCCCTCCAACCCCCCCCTATCCCATTCCCCCTCCCCCTGCTCACCAACCTACTCACTCCTGCTTCCCTGTCCTGACATTCCCCTACACCGGGGCATAGAGACTTCTCAATATTAAGGGCCTCTCTTCCCATTGATGTCCAACAAGGCCATCCTCTGCTACATATGCAGCTGGAGCCATGGGTCCCTCCGTGTGCACTCTTTGGTTGGTGGTTTAGTCCCTGGGAGCTCTGTAAAACCAACTTTATGAAGATGATTGTGGTCCTTAAAGAGAAGATGAATAAGTCTCTCCAAGAAATTAAGGAAAACACATATAAACAATTGGAGAAAATGAGTAATTCCCTTAACGAAAGAAAAACAAAAACCAAACAGTGGAAGGGAATGAATAAAACTGTTCAAGACCTGAAAATGAAAATAGAATCAATAAAGAAAACACAAACTGCGAGGATTCTACAAATGAAAATCTAGGTAAGCAAACAGGAACTGCAGATACAAGTATCACTAACAAAATTCGAGAGATGGAAGAAAGAACCTCAGGTATAGAAGAAACAATAGAGGAAACTGATAAATTGGTCAAAGAAAAATTTAAACCTACAGAGTTCCTGGACCAAAGCATCCAGGAACACTGGGACACTCTGAAAAGACGAAGCCTAAGAAAAATAGGAATAGAGGAAGAAGACGACTCTCGGCTCAAAGGTCCAGAAGATATTTCAACAAAATCATAGAAAAAAATATTCCCAACTTAAGAGGAGCTGCCTATGAAGGTACAAAAAGCTTACAGAACACCACACAGGTGGGACCAGAAAAGAAAGTCCCTTTGCCACATAGCAGTCAAAATATTAAATATTCAGAACAAAGAAAGAATATTAAAAACTGCAAGTGAAAAGGAGCAAATAACAGATAAAGGCAAACCTAACAGAATTACACTTGACTTCTCAGTGGAGACTCTAAAAGCCAGAAGGGCTTGGACAGATGTTCTGCAGACTCTAAGAGATCACAGATTCCAGCCCAGACCACTGTACCCAGCCAACCTTTCAATCACCATAGAAAGAAAAAGGAAAATATTCCATGACAATATTAAATTTAAACATTATCTATCCACAAGTCTACCCCTACAGAAGGTACTAGAAGGACAACTACAAGCCAAGGATGTTAATTACACCCATGTAAACACAGGCAATAAATAATCTCATACCATGCTCCTGAAAGCATTGCATGTGTGCCTGCTGTGTCACAAGTGCATCAGTAGGTGGCAGAGAGGAGAGAGGCTGTGTTTATGCTTGGTGTTCTGACCTGTGAATTAATCTGATTGAGTAGTAGCCTAACATTTCCTGAAAAAAAAAGTGAGCCAGAGATGACGAGCAGTCTGGTGCCAGGCAGGTCCAGACAGGGAGCCAGCCTGAGAAAACCACCAGTCCAACAACATGCAGGCATCAGTGGGATCCCAGGACAAGGTGTGAGCCAGAGACTAGAAGGACCCCCCTTCCCCAGCTTGGGACAGCAGGCTCAGGGAGGAAGTAAGCCTGTGACAGTCAACCCTTGTTGAGCAGTGAGCCTTGGAGCCATGGAGCCTGGCATCATGGGGCCTGGACAGGGAGCTAGCCTGAGATGACCGCCAACACAGCACTATGCAGGCCCTGGGGTGGGGCAGACCATGCCCAAGATGATCCCTGCCTGAGGAGTACAAGAGGGCCGTAGCACTCCTGAGACAACCCCAGACACTCGGAGACCCCAAGCACCGCTAAGAGGAGCAAGTAAATGGTGGAGAAATGGAAGAGAAAGAGAAACAGAAGATTGTGGGCACAATGAAAAGAGGCAGAACTGGAGACCCAAGGATAGCGAGGAACAGCCTGATGTGAGCAGCCAGTGATGCCACCCGGGACCGTAGTGGAGTCCTGGAATGTGCTGGGTCCATAACCCTGCAGCGGCAGGGTTCTGTTGCTGCCAAAGACCAGGCAGATGTCCCTGGTCTGGGCTCTCTGCCTGAGGACACACATTGGTGTCTCATGGCTGTGCAGAACTGGCTCCCAATTTTGGGTTTGCCGATTTGTCCTATTGACTGCGTCTTTTTGCCTTACTGAAGCTTTTCTGTTTCACGAGGTCCCATTTATCAATTCTTGATCTTAGAGCCCGAGCCACTGGAATTCTGTTTAGGAAATTTCCCCCTGTGCCAGTAAGTTCGAGGCACTTTCCCACTTTCTCTTCGATTCAGCGTATCTGGTTTTATGTTGAGGTCCTTAATCCACTTGGACTTGAGCTTTGTGTAAGGTGATAGATACCGGTCTATTTTCATTTTTCTGAACACAGGCTTCCTGTTGGACCAGCATGGTTTGTTGAAAATGTTTTCTTTTTTCCATTGTATGGTTTTGGCCTCTTTATTGAAGATCAAGTGCCCATAAATGTGTGGGCTTATTTCTGGGTCCTCAATTCGATCCTTCTGTTTCTATTGTCTGGAAGAGTTTGAAGAGTGGTGGTATTAGCTCTTCTCTGAAGCTCTGGTAGAATTCTGAACCAAAGCCATCTGGTCCTGGGCTTTTTTGGTTGGGAGGTTTTATGGCTTCTCTGTTTCCTTAGGGGATTTGGGACTGTTTAGTTTATCTGCTCTTGATTTAACTTTGGTATATGGTATCTGTCTAAAAAGTTATTCATTTCATCTACATTTTCCAGTTTTGTTGAGTGAAGGCTTTTGTAGTATGATCTGATGATTTTTTGAATTTCCTCAGTTTCTTTTGTCTCCCTTTTCATTTTTTATTTTTTCCAAATTTTTATTAGATATTTTCTTAATTTACATTTCAAATGCTATCCCGAAAGTTTCCTCTATCCTCCCACCCCTCCCCTACCCACCCACTCCCACTTCTTGGCCCTGGTGTTGCCCTGTATTGGGGCATATAAAGTTTGCAATACCAAGGAGCCTCTCTTCCCAATGATGGCCGACTAGGCCACCTTCTGCTACATATGCAGCTAGAGACACGAGCTCTGGGGGTTCTGGTTAGTTCATATTGCTGTTTCTCTTATAGGGTTGCAGACCCCTTCAGCTCCTGTGATACTTTCTCTAGCTTTTCAATTGGGAGCCATGTGTTCCATCCTATAGATGACTGTGAGCATCCACTTCTGTATTTGCCAGGCACTGGCATAGCCTCACAAGAGACAGCTATTTCAGGGTCTCTTCAGCAAACTCTTGATGTCCTATGCAATAGTGTCTGAGTTTGGTGACTGATTATGGGATGGATCCCCTGGTGGGGTAGTCTCTGGATAGTCCATTCTTTCCTCTCAGCTTCAAACTTTGTCCCTGTAACTCCTTTCATGGGTATTTTGTTCATTATTCTAAGGAGGAATGAAGTATCCACACACTGGTCTTCCTTCTTGATTTTCTTGTGTTTTGCAAATTGTATCTTGGGTATTCTAAGTTTCTGGGCTAAGAAACTAAGTTTCTTATCAGTGAGTGCAAATCTAATGACTTCTTTTGTGATTGGGTTACCTCACTAAGGATGATATCCTCCAGATACATCCATTTGCCCAAGAATTTAATAAATTCATTGTTTTTAATAGCTGAGTAGTACTCCATTGTGTAAATGTACCACATTTTCTGTATCCATTCCTCTGTTGAGGGATATCTGGGTTCTTTCCAGCTTCTGGCTATTATAAATAAGGCTGCTATGAACATAGTGGAGCATGTGTTCTTATTAACAGTTGGAACATCTTCTGGGTATATGCCCAGGAGAGGTATTGCTGGATCCTCCAGTAGTACTAGGTCCAATTTTCAGAGGGACCACCAGACTGACTTCCAGAGTGGTCGTACAAGCTTGTAATCCCACCAGCAATGAAGGCATGTTCCTCTTTCTTCACATTCTTGCCAGCATCTGCTGTCACCTGAATTTTGGATTTTAGCCATTCTGACTGGTGTGAGGTAGAATCTCAATGTTGTTTTGATTTGCATTTCCCTGATGATTAAGGATGTTGAACATTTTTTCAGGCGTTTCTCAACCATTCGGTATTCCTCGGTTGAGAATTCTTTATTTAGCTCTGTACCCCATTTTTAATGGGGTTATTCGTTTTTCTGGAGTCCAGCTTCTTGAGCTCTTTGTAGATATTTGATATTAGTCCCTTATTAGATTTAGAATTGGTATAAATCCTTTCCCAATCTGTAGGTGGCCTTTTTGTCTTCTTGACAGTGTCTTTTGCCTTACAGAAGTTTTGCAATTTTATAAGGTCCGGTTTGTCAATTCTTGATCTTACAGCACAAGCCATTATTGTTCTGTTTAGAAATTTTTCCCTGTGCCCATATCTTCGAGGCTTTTTCCCACTTTCTCCTCTGTAAATTTCAGTGTCTCTGGTTTTATGTGGAGGTCTTTGATCCACTTAGACTTGAGCTTTGTACAAGGAGATAAGAATGTATCAATTTGCATTGTTCTAAATGATAACCGCCAGTTGTGCCAGCAACAGTTGTTGAAAATGCTGTATTTTTTCCACTGGATGGTTTTAGCTCCCTTGTCAAAGATCAAGTGACCATAGGTGTGTGGATTCATTTCTGGGTCTTCAATTCTATTTCAGTGATCTACCTGTCTGTCACTGTTCCAGTACCATGCAGTGTTTATCACAATTGCTCTGTAGTACAGCTTAATGTCAGGAATGGCGATTCCCGCAGAGGTTCTTTTATTGTTGAGAATAGTTTTTGCTATCCTAGGTTTTTTATTATTCCAGATAAATTTGCAAATTGCCCTTTCTATCTCAGTAAAGAATTGAGTTGGAATTTTGATGGGGATTGCATTGAATCTGTAGATTGCTTTCAGTAGGATAGCCATTTTTACTATATTAATCCTGCCAATCCATGAGCATGGGAGATCTTTCCATTATTTGAGATCATCTTCTATTTCTTTCTTCAGGGACTTGAAGTTCTTGTCATAAAGATCTTTCACTTCCTTAGTTAGAGTCACACCAAGGTATTTTATATTATTTGTGACTATTGTGAAGGGTGTTGTTTCCCTAATTTCTTTCTCAGGTCCTATATCCTTTGTGTAGAGAAAGGCCATTGATTTGTTTGAATTAATTTTATATCCAACTACTGCACTGAAGCTGTTTATCAGGTTTAGGAGTTCTGTGGTGGAATTTTTGGGGTCACTTATATATACTATCATATCATCAGCAAACAATGATATTTTGACTTCTTCCTTTCCAATTTGTATCCCCTTGACCTCTTTTTGTTGTGGAATTGCTCTGGCTAGGACTTCAAGTACTATATTGAATAGGTAGGGAGAAAGTGGGCAGCCTTGTCTAGTCCCTGCTTTTATTGGGATTGCTTCCAGCTTCTCTCCATTTAGTTTGATGTTGGCTACTGGTTTGCTGAATATTGCTTTTATTATGTTTAGGTATGGGCTTTGAATTCCTGATCTTTCCAAGAATGTTATCATGAAAGGGTTTTGGATTTTGACAAATGCTTTTTCAGCATCTATAGATGGTCTGATAGAACTCTGCACTAAACCCATCTGGTCCTGGGCTTTTTTTGGTTGGGAGACTATTAATGACTGCTTCTATTTCTTTAGTGGAAATGGGACAGTTTAGATTGTTAATCTGATTCTGATTTAACTTTGGTACCTGGTATCTGTCTAGGAAGTTGTCTATTTCATCCAGGTTTTCCAGTTTTGTTGAATATAGCCTTTTATAGTAGGATCTGATGATGTTTTGGATTTTCTCAGGTTCCCTTGTTATTTCTTCTTTTTCATTTCTGATTTTGTTAATTAAGATACTGTCCCTGTGTCCTCTAGTTAATCTGGCTAAGGGTTTATCTATCTTGTTGATTTTCTCAAAGAACCAGCTCCTGGTTGGATTGATTTTTCGAACAGTTCTTTTTGTTTCTACTTGATTGATTTCGGCCCTGATTTTGATCATTTCCTGCCATCTACTCCTCTTGGGTGTATTTGCTTCCTTTAGTTCTAGAGCTTCTTAGGTGTGCTTTCAGGCTGCTAGTGTATGCTCTCTCTAGTTTCTTTTTGGAGGCACTCAGGGCTATGAGTTTTCCTCTTAGGATGCCTTCATTGTGTCCCATAAGTTTGGGTATGTTGTGGTTTCATTGTCATTAAACTCTAGAAAGTCTTTAATTTCTTTCTTTATTTTATCCTTGACCAAGGAATCATTGAGTAGAGTGTTGTACAGTTTCCATGTGAATGTTGGCTTTCTATTATTTATGTTGTCATTGAAGATCAGCCTTAATCCATGGTGGTCAGGTAGGATGCATGGGATAATTTCAATATTTTTGTATCTGTAGAGGCTCGTTTTAAGACCAATTATATGGTCAATTTTGGAAGAGGTACCATGTGGCGCTGAGAAGAAGGTATATCCTTTTGTTTTAGGATAAAATGTTCTGTCGATATCTATTAAATCCATTTGTTTCATGACTTCTGTTAGTGTCCATGTGTCTCTGTTTAGTTTCTGTTTTCAGGATTTGTCCATTGATGAGAGTGGGGTGTTGAAGTCTCCCACTATTATTGTGTGAGATGCAATGTGTGCTTTGAGCTTTACTATAGTTTCTTTAATGAATGTGGCTGCCCTTGTATCTGGAGCATAGATATTCAGAATTGTTAGTTCATCTTGGTTGATTTTACCTTTGATGAGTGTGAAGTGCCTCTCCTTTACTTTTTTGATTACTTTGGCTTGAACGTCAATTTTATTCGATATTAGAATGGCTACTCCAGCTTGTTTCTTCAGACCATTTGCTTGGAAAATTGTTTTCCAGCTTTTCACCCTAAGGTAGTATCTGTCTTTTTCTCTGAGGTGGGTTTCCTGTAAGCAGCATAACCTTGGGTCTTCTTTGTGTAGCCAGTCTATTAGTCTATGTCTTTTTATTGGGGAATTGAGTCCATTGATGTTAAGAGAAATTAAAGAAAAGTAATTGTTGCTTCCTGTTATTTTTGTTGTTAAAGTTGGGATTCTGTTCTTGGGGCTGTCTTCTTTTAGGATTGTTGAAGGATTACTTTTTTGTTTTTTCTAGGGTGTAGTTTCTTTCCTTGTGTTGGTGGTTTTCCTTTATTATCCTTTGAAGGGCTGGATTTGTGGAAAGATATTGTGTGAATTTGGTTTTATCATGAAATACTTTGATTTCTCCATGTATGGTAATTGAGAGTTTTGCTGGGCATAGCAGCCTGGGCTGACATTTCTGTTCTCTTAGGGTCTGTATAACATCTGTCCAGGATCTTCTGGCTTTCATAGTCTCTGGTGAGAATGGTGTAATTCTAATAGGCCTGTCTTTATATGTTATTTGACCCTTTTCCCTTACTGCTTTTAATATTCTATCTTTATTTAGTGCACTTGTTATTCTGATTATTATGTGTCGGGAGGAATTTCTTTTCTTGTCCAGTCTATTTGGAGTTCTGTATGCTTCTTGTATGTTCATGGGCATCTCTTTCTTTAGTTTTGTGAAGTTTTCTTCTATTATTTTGTTGAAGATATTTGCTGACCCTTTATGTTGAAAATCTTCATTCTTGTCTAGTGCTATTATTTGTAGGTTTGGTCTTCTTATTGTGTCCTGGATTTCCTGGATGTTTTGAGATAGGATCTTTTTGCATTTTGCATTTTTTTGAATGTTGTGCCCATGTTCTCTGTGGAATCTTTTGCATCTGAGATTCTCTCTTTCATCTCTTGTATTCTGTTGCTGATGCTCACATCTATGGTTCCTGATTTCTTTCCTAGGGTTTCTATCCCCAAAGTTGTCTCAATTTGGGTTTGAATTCTGTTACTCAGGTAGGAGAGAGGAAAAAGTAAAAGGATGCAATGTATTCCACCCCTCTGCACTTTCTGCTGCTGCTTTTAATTTAATTTAATTTTATTTGTGTGTATGTGTGTGTGTGTGTGTGTGTGTGTGTGTTAGCACACAAGCACAGACCAGAAGACAACTTACGAAAGTTGGTTCACCATGTGGTCCAAAGAATACAGCTCAGGCTTTCAACTCAGGTTCAAGTCATCAGGCTTGGTGACAACCTCACTGGTCCCCTGCCCCTTGTTATGAGTCTCTTTTCACTAGAGCAGGAATACTTCAGGATAAAGAATGTTTTTTTCTTTGTTTTATAACATTGGGTGCCCGAATTAGCTGTTGTCTACAACTTGGGCGTTTCTTTATATCCCAAGTCTTAGTTTTGTCATCTGTACAATGGGCCCCCACAATATTTCAAAGCATATACACAGTCATTAGGTGAGGCAGTGAATGAGAGGCCCTTCCATTCTCCTTCTCCTTCAAGAAGGTCAAGCTGGACAGTCTTAATGCTGTTGAATTGAATGCCATGAGTTTGAGCTCAACCATCCAGAGCGTTCCCTCAGGAACAGCTGGAGAGAAGAGCCACTGGCTCATCCTTCCTTGACGTCCTCTCCCTCCCCTGTCTTTCCTGAGTCTTCAAGTTGTGCTGGGAGTTGGGTAGGTGTGTGGAAATCCCAAGCTGCTGAAAAGGCTGCCTTGAAAGTCGTTGGGAGCAAAGGAAAGAAGCCAGAATCAAAGATTACCTTGTTTTTTGGAGTGTATCACTGGCCATTGTCCTCATCAGACAAAGCTCTTTCATCAGTGCCGCTTTAAAACACTTTTTTTCACTCCTTTATTTTGCTTTGAAATAAGCTAGGCAACAATTAATTTCAGAGAGAGAGAGAGAGAGAGAGAAAGATAATTCAACAAGGATCTATTACTACTCTCAGCTTCTATTGCTGTAATGAAAATCTATTTCCTTTCCCTTTTGTGTCCCATATAATTTAATGCCCATTTTATTAATGGTCTGAAATAATTACGGAACCCTTTGTGATTCTCAAGTATGTTTCATTTAATTGTGCAATAAATGCCTAATCTCTTCCTCCATCTGAAGCTATTATGGCGTTAAAATTAACAATTATGCAGCAATGCGCCGGGGTCCATAGAAATCACTTCAGATAACTAGACATATATAAATCATTCATGAGAACAATTTCTGAAAAGAGACGGAGGGGGAAAAATGTGTTGAAAATGACATTGGGAAGCCCAGGGCCCAGCCTGTAAGAAGATAGTAACACCTTTAAAAAAATCTTTTTTTTCTTTCCTTTTTGTTATTATTATTTTATTAATTGTGTATGTGGCATAGCTCCCCCCCCCATTTCTATTAGCCTGACAGATATTTTCAGAATTAATTAACTGTTAGCTCTGAGGATAAATTGTTCATTATCAATCCCCCCTCTCTTTCCTTTTATAGTTTCCCTTTTTCTTTCAGGCCAGCAATTACACTGCGTGCCGTTCTCTAGGAGCTCCGTTCTGCACAGCTATCCAAATGGGGAAAGCGCTCTTTCGCTCAGCTCTATTCACTTCTCCTCTCCTCCCTTTTGTGGGATTTAATAACCATGGCTGATAGGCTCACACTGGACAGAGAGGTTAAGTTTGTTGTCTCAGCACTTTGCTGACAGGGGACAGTAGCGCAGGAATTCTGTGACTTTTAACCAGCAGCCCCACGAAACTACTACGGCTGGGCCCACACAGACAGCTGCAAATAGCAGCCAGAAACCCTTAACTCTAATAGCCTGCTTACCGAGTAAGCTTACAGCTACTGCCAAAGCTGCTTCTGTTTTTAAAAAACATCCCTGGACCCTAAGAGATTCCCAGCAAATATTCTCTAGCGATACCCGCACCCTGACACATACACTTGTTTGGATCAGGCTCAGGAAATCTTACTGGCTAGGCAAGTATAGAAGACAGAAACAGGTGAGATGAGGACTATGGCAAATTGGAGGTCCCATACCCTGCCTGAAGGGGGCAGCTGCTACACAGATTCCGGGGATCCCTGTCTTTGGGAATGTGGGCGGGATGGCTATCTACTTCCAGAAACCTGAAACTTCACTGTGAGGCCTGCCAGTCAATTGCTGACAAATTGAAAAAAAAAATTAAGCACAATGTATGCCAAATGAGAGCACGAATTCTGGCTAGGGTTACTATTTTGGGTTACTGCACTATAAAATGGATGCTCAGGTCCAGAATTTGGTTCAGCAAGCAGTTCCTAACTGACTTGCTCTCTTTCCTTAGGTTTGTAGACCATGGGTTTTGAGGGATGGAAAATGTCTTGGTTGTTTAGAATGGTGAGTCTGTAACTTGAAGGATGTTGGGAAAGAGGAATTCACTGCTCGTTTGCCAAGGATCATCTCCAAATAGTCAGGGTAAACTCGGAAGAAACAGGATTATGGTTAAGGGCTACAACTCCATCCTTTACTGCCACTCTGCGGGTGCTCTGCCTAAGTTAAGTGTTAACTGAAGTCACATGGGATCGTATGAAGCCCAGTGTACTTGGTGCGACAGTGCAGGAGGCCCGAGCATAGCGATGAGAGTTAATACTCATGAGAACATATCAAAAAGCAGGCCCTAATCCATATGGATGATGTAAGAGTAGTATGTTTAAGTTCCTCCATAGTGACTACATTACTTGGTAAATGATGCTATCAGTCCCGTTTTGCAACTGAGAAATTAAGACGCGTGGATGTACACGATCCTTCAACACCATGGAACAGCAGGATTCAAATCCATTTCCACCTGATCCCAGAGAGTTAGCGCTTAACCGCTGTTCAGCATCCCACCTCACTTGATGGACAGTTAAACATAAAGATTATTACTGGAGAATTTCTAGAAAATAACATCAATAAAACAAATCTACATAGACCTGAGCAACTCCACAACTGTTTCATTGTTCATTGTCTAACTTGGAGACAATGTTTAATTACTGCGAGCAGCCCAATGATAAATATTCCAAGTGTCTGTACAGCTCTCTTCCATGGTCAGAATTACATTCTGAGCGTTAAAATGAAGATGGAATTTTGGGGAGGTAAGGAACTGCAAATTTATTAATAAAATGAGAATTTTAAATGTATAGTGCAGAATTGTGCTCTGTATATGTTGAGTGTTTATCTCCACCAGCAATCTTGGCATCTTTTTACTGGCCCCACTATGTTCTGTCACAAGCAGGAGTTCCACTCGAACCGCAAGGTTGTCATCTTTTCTTTAAAACTTTCTTCTAAAGTCAACTCCCATTCTTTATGCCAAAATCAAATAGAAAAGCAAATTGGATCCCCACGAAATCAATACATCTGTAGGTCTGGTGTTTTGGCTCTAATTCTCTTACATGGACCTTTCTACTATTTTAACTTTTTTTTTTAACCTGATTACTGGGACTTCAAAATGGAATGCAGTTGTCTGTAAGTGCCAGTAGTTACTTGATGGTCAGCATTTTCCCCTCTCATCAGCATCGTCTCTGTCTTTTTTTTTTCCTGCAGAAGTATAGTATCCAACCTGTGCGCATGATGTGAGTGGCTCACAAACACCTGTAGTGATATTTCAACTCAAAACCTTATGGTTTTCCCGGCCAGTGAAATATAAGACATTCAACAAACCCTTCTCGCCTGAGTTGGACTTCTAACACTCAGTTTCGTTTAAAGATATAAATGCCTTTTAAAGAAACACATTAAACATTTAAGCACAATATACACAGTTAAACAATAAATCACCCTGGGACCTGCTTAAGGTTGCAGACTATCCACCTTTGCCCCTGGAGACCTTTAAAAATAGGATAATAATAAAAACTGACATTTATTGAGCACTTATGATCTTCAAGGCACTGGCTTTGCAAGCATTAATTTATTTGCTTTCACAGTAATCCTAAGAGGTAAGGTGTTTTTAAAAAATCTTATTCAACAGATAAGAAGCCAAAGCTTTGAGAGTTTAAGCAATTTGCCCAAGGTCACACAGGTAGAGAACGGAAGGGACTACCCACCACTAGTCTGTCTCTTAANTTGAGCACTTATGATCTTCAAGGCACTGGCTTTGCAAGCATTAATTTATTTGCTTTCACAGTAATCCTAAGAGGTAAGGTGTTTTTAAAAAATCTTATTCAACAGATAAGAAGCCAAAGCTTTGAGAGTTTAAGCAATTTGCCCAAGGTCACACAGGTAGAGAACGGAAGGGACTACCCACCACTAGTCTGTCTCTTAATCACTATGTTATGGTCCCTGAAGTCCTGATTGGTGTTGGAAATCGACCTAGGGACAAAAGGCATCTCAGTTCCAGGTCACAGGGAATCCAGCACAAGTGTGCATGTGGTCAATCATGGAATTTTTAGAAGCTTTGTGGTTCTAAGACCTGCTCAGCAGCCTGACAGAGTACCAGGGTTTGGACAGCAAAGCTACAGGCTTGCAAGTCTGAGCACCATGCAGCCTTGGGGCCAGCAGGGCTTCTCTCAGCCTGCTGTGGCCTTGGGAACGATAATGTATTCCTCTCAGAGGCAGAATTCAGGGACGACCCATTATTACCTTTGCTAGCAATTGTTTTGTTTAATTTCCATTTTAAAATTTATTTCCTGGGAGAGTGAGCTGACTGGAATTCATTTGTGCCAGGGAGGGAAGGTGAATTTCTTATTAACTCTCCCAGGTAATGGGCAGTTGCAGCTTGGGCACTGGAGGACCAGAATTGCTCAGGGCAGAGAGGGTGGGATAGACTGGGAGGGCTGGGGAGAGGCTTGGTTGAGGGCGGGGGGTTGATGATTGATGTGGTATGCTCAGGGCTGGGAGCAGGTGTGCTGGAAGAGACCCGGTGATGTGCTTTGGAGGGAAACATGGCCATTGGTGTTTTATACAAAAGCCAAGACTGAGCCACCCCCTGGCAGTGGGGGAGCACTCTACCTTACTACCTATTAAGAAGAACATTAAACAACTATGAGAATTCTTTCTTTGAAATGAAGATGGTCTATAGTTACGTGGGTGGTAGATGCAAAGCTAGGTATGAAGGCAGTGAGGGGGATGCGTAGAGCATACATGACATCTTACTTACCTGTCAGCCCACAGACAATTCTGAGTGGGCTTCTTGGTAACTGGCATCCCTTAGAAATTGTCCTTATTCCAGGGGAAAAAAGACAGCCTTTTCAACAAATGGTGCTGGCACAACTGGCAGCTATCATGTAGAAGACTGGGAATGGATCCATTCTTATCTCCTTGCACTAAGGTCAAGTCTAAGTGGTTGAAGGACCTCCACATAAAACCAGAGACACTGAAACTAATAGAGGAGAAAGTGGGGAAAAGACTCGATGAGATGGGCACTGGGGAAAAATTCCTGAACAAAACAGCAAAGTCTTGTGCTGTAAGATCAAGAATTGACAAATGGGACCTCATAAAGTTGCAAAGCTTCTGTAAGACAAAAGATACTGTCAACAGGACAAAAGGGCCACCAACGGATTGGGAAAGGATCTTTACCAATCCTAAATCAGATAGGGGACTGATATCCAATATATATAAAGAACTCAAGAAGGTGGACACCAGAAAATCAAATANGGAAGCTCACAGTAAGCTATTAGATGGAACACAGGGTTCCCAAGGAAGAAGGAGCTAGAGAAAGTACCCAAGGAGCTGAAGGGGTCTTCAACCCTCTAGGTGGAAGAATAACCATGAACTAACTAGTACCCCCTGAGCTCATGTCTCTAGCTGCATATATAGAAGAGGATGGCCTAGTTGGCCATCAGTGGGAAGAGAGTCATGCAGACTTCATATGCCCCAATACAGGGGAACGCCAGGGCCAAGAAGTGGGAGCGGATGGGTAGGGGAGTAGGGCTGGGAGGGGGGAGGGTATAGGGAACTTTCTGGATAACACTTGAAATGTAAATGAAGAAAATATCTAATAAAAGTTGGAAAAAAAAAAGAGGGAACACAGGGCCCACAATAGAGAAGCTAGCGATAGAACCCCAGGAGCTGAAGGGGTCTGCAACCCTAGAAGAGGATCAACAATATGAACTAACCAGAACACTCAGAACTCGTGTATCTAGCTCCATATGTAGCAGAAGATGGTCTAGTCGGTCATCATTGGGAAGAGAGGCCCCTTGGTACTGCAATCTTTATATGCCCTAATACAGGGGAACGCCAGGGCCAAGAAATGGGAGTGGGTGGGCAGGGGAGCAGGGAGGGGGCAGGAGGGAGGGGACTTTCGGAATAGCATTTGAAATGTAAATTAAGAAAATATCTAATAATAATTAAAATATCAATAACTCAAAAACAAAAACAAAAAAAGAAATTGTCCTTATTCGTGGAGAATCTGAGAGCCCCAGAACCCACCCCAGCCCCATCTTGTATCTCATTCTGAGGAGGGGCCAAGTGTTCACGCCCCTTCAGTAGGAGACCTGGTACTCATCTTCTTTTCTGTGTCTACCACATGTGCTTTGTGTTGAGTGTGCCTTCCCTCCTTTAGCAGATTTTATTGTCCCTCCCATGTTATGCCAGTGGCCTCTGAAGCTGGGTCACAGGTCATCAAACTCATCTTTCTTTGCTAAAGTCACAATTCTTGAAAACCTCTGATAACTTCCCATTGGATAAATGAACGTGTCCGCTTTGCATATAGTGGTCTGGCCGTATTTCACTGGGATCCCAGCTCACATCATCCAAACCAGTTATTCCTCCTGTAGTACCTTTTAGTGTAGAGACATTCAAAGTTTAATGTAGAAGCCACAATCACCTAAATGCAGAGAGAGTACAGAAGTATCTTCAGAAGCCAAGCAAATCATATAAATGGAATGCAGCTATCAGGTTAAGTCTCAGGTTAAAAGAGAGAAAGGAAGACTGTTGTGGATTCTGGTGCATTAGATAGGACAAATTCCCAATAGAATGAGGGGACAGGTGACATTGAAGCTCAGCTGCTGTATCACACAAGACACCAGCATTTCTTAGAAGTTGCATATTTCTTTTTTTTAAAATTAATCATTTTACCCTTTTATATTTCAAATGATATCCCTTTTCCTGGTTACCCCTCCGCAAACCTTCCATCCCATCCCCTGTTTCCTTCCCCCAGCCTTTGCCTCTCTAAGGGCGCTCCTCTATCCACTCACCCACTCTCACCTCACAGCTCTAGGTCTCTAGGATACTCCTATGCTGGGGCATCAAACCCTCAAAGTACTGAGGGCCTCTCCTCCCATTGATGTCAGATAAGGCTGTCCTCTGTTACATATGTATTTGGAGCCATGGATCTCCCCATGTATACTCTTTGGTCGGTAGTTTAGCCTCTGGGAGCTCTGTATGGTCTGGTTATTTGATATTGTTCTTCCTATGGGCTTGCAATCCCCTTCAGCTCCTTCAGTCCTTCCCCTTACTCTTCCATTGGGGTCCCCAGGCTCACTCTGATGGTTGGCTGTGAGTATCTGCATCTGTATTGGTCAGGTGCTGGTAGAACCTCTCAGGGAACAGCCAAGTACCTGACTCCTGTCAGCAAGTGCTTCTTGGCATCAGCAATAATGTTGGAGTTCGTTGGCTGCATATGTCAGTCAATTAAGGAATGATGATAAAAGCATTATAATTTATTAGCAAAAAAGTTAAAGTTTAGCAATCATCATAGCAATATATGGTTCAAAGAAAAACAAAGCCCAAACCAGGGAAGGACTTAGACATATGGAGCTGAAGGGTATAGAGACACGAGGCAGAGAAGTGATCAGGAATTAATCAATATAGCTGAATTGATCTTTCTCACCGTTGCATCCATCATTTAAGTTTGTGCTTGTGACCTTGTATGTTCCTGGCAGCAAGTCAATCTTTTAAATAAAATGTGTATTAGTAAGATGATATAAACATATGCTTGGGGTAAAAAGATGGCTCAATGGCTACGAACGCTGGTGCCTCTTCCAGATGATGCGGACTCGGTTCCTAGGACCCACAGGTGGCTCACAGCCATCTGTAACTCCTGTCCCAGGGGATCTGATATCTTCTTCTGGCCTCCTCAGGCAACAGGCATTCACGAGGTGCACAGACAAGCACGCAGACACAATCTCCATACACATAAACAAACAAACAAATAAATAAATAGTTAAAAAGTATTTAAAGACACAATCATTTCAAGAAAGAACAAGTTTGGAAGCAAAGTCAGTCTTTAAGTTGATTATTCTGATAAAAATTTTATGTGGCATGGTTAACTCTGTTCATAGATTTATGTGGTACTGTCCAGTCTCTAGGCTCTCCTGGACTTATCTATTGTCTGCCATGCTCTACATTTACTTGTAAACATTGTTAAACATTATTTTCTATTTATCATGGAAAATCATTTTGAAAAAAAAAAGATGCTAAGTTATGTGTCTCCCTTCACAAAATCAAGTCCAAATGGATCAAAAACCTTGTTATAAGACCTTAAAATGCAAACTACTGAAGGAAAAAGTAGGTAACCCACTTCAGTATCTAGGCATAGGAAAGGACATTCTGAATAGCTCTTTCATTGCTTGGGAAACATGGCCAATAATCAACAAGTGGGGCCTTAAAGCAAGTAAACAGGTTACGCACAGCACAAGAAATGGTTAAAATGGAGAGAAGGCCCGCAGGATGGGAGGAAATATTTGGCAACTATCCACCTGATGGAGCATTAATATCTAGAACATACAAAGATCTCAACACACAAAACAAGAAAAGGACACACAATCAAATAAAGGAAAATGGACTAAAGGAGAATTTTTAGAATAAAAATGCAAATGATAAGCAAACATGTTAGTCTTTGCTACCTTTAGCTACCAAGGATCCGCAAATCAACCCTACTTCAAGATTCCATTTACCCCCATCAGAAGGACCATCGTTAGGAAAACCAAATGATAAACCTTGTCAAGGATGAGGGGGCAGTGTAAGTCTTTTGCCTTGTTGATGGGGGGAGGGGCAGGCTCATGCGGTAGGTACCTTACTTCCCCAGGATACTAACTAGAATGTAGACGTTTGTGTAAAATTCCCGGTTTAAATGTTGGAATCTTCCAGTGTTCAATGTAATGCTCTAGTGGGACTCATTTTTCCTCTGCTCGGTTTCTTTCCCTGATGATCCCAGCCCCATTGGCCATTACAAATATTCAGGGACACATCTAATAGCAGCATTAAAACCTTACTTCTGTGGCTGGGGGCTGCATCTGTTCTGTTCTCACCCACGAGTCTCACAGGAATCAATAGAACAGCCCAATAAATGAGTGAGGAAGTTTGAGGACTTTTGGCTTGTAAACCCCCACATCCTAGCTTGTGTGACCTGCCAGCCAGGATTCACCAAGGCATGACAGGACATTTCTATCAGTGGCCACTTCCTGGGAATGAAAGGTTGGCCAAAGGCCAAACAGGGAATTATAATTAGCAAATTCATGAGTTGCCTGTTTACATTTCAAACAAGCCCATAGCTTAGCTTCTGTACCTAAAGGATTGCTTGTTTTTGATAGCCCACTAATGACTATTAATAAGTGGAACTGTGGCTGAATTTCAAACACGCTGCAAATGGAGGGAAAAAAACTCTCAATGCACACTCTTGTATGGAAGCTACTCTGATTACAGCATCATCGTGACTCTCTAATGACCCATCTGCTTGCTTGATTGTAGGAGTAATGAATTCACTTGCTCAGGTTATGTTCTAGGATATAGGAGGAGGAGCTTTCTGGCTTTTGCCACAACTGTCAAGTTCTTGAGAAGTTGCAGGTGAATTCCCAGGAACACAATACTCTGGGCTCTCTAGGAAGTAGGAGTAGTAGGCTCTCTAGGGTTGTTTAGAACAGAAGGTTAGCCACTTCATGTATCCCTCCCGTCCACATATAGTTGATGTTAGTGTCTCATAAAGGTTGAAAGGATTTCCTCTAATTTATATTTTTCTCTCCCATGTACCTGTATCGAACACAATTTGCATATTGGGCGTTAAGTGCTAGAGGGCCCAATAAAAGCAAAATATACATTATTCATTTACAAAGTCCTTATTCTCAAAAAGGGACAGGTGAACAATGGTAACATTTAACTCAGTGTGCCAATGTGTAGAACAGCCCAGGGCTCATCATATTGGATATTCCCTACTGCATCTTGCTTAGCAAGACCTTTGGTGGCTCAGTTGAGTTCATTTTTATTTCATCAGTTATTACAACCCCTACACACACAGTGTGAACAACTGGGAGGGCAGAGAATGTGCCTTTTGCAATTCCCTGTCCTGGTACTAGCCCCAGCTGGCTACTGTAATAGTTAAATGAAGAGGAGAAGAAAAAACTCACCATGGCTTTTCAGAACTCTGACACTTCAAACTCACTCTGCCTTTCAAAGAAGGAAGGACCAGAATCACCCACCAACGAGATCATTCAGGGTTGGGTTTGCTAAAAATATATGGAAGCCTGATCATTTCTGTGGGGACATTTGGAGGTGGACATGTTGTTATCGTAAGGCATGTTATCAAGGCCACAAGTACTGAGCTGAGATACTTAGGTGAAAATTAGTATAACAGCATCCTAGTGTTCCTGTGAGGGTCATACCATTGGCAGATACTGCTTCTCTGAGTCTCATTAATTTATGGTCTGGTCAGATCTTTTCCATTTTGGAAAACTGAAGACCAAGACATGTGATCTTGTGAGTTGAAGCCACACACTTCCTCTTCCCTTATTGTTTACAGAGCCATTTGCAACAGAAGGGACAGGGCCAACAAATGAAGGAAAACAGAGTCAAGACTTGGCTTGTTGGATCTAGCTGTTTTGAAGAGTTGTAATCTGGATTCCTTAGTTTTGGTAGCAAATACATTCTTTAACTACCCCTAGAAATAAATTGCAACTTAGATTTCTAACACTTTTATCTAAATGTGTCCAGAAAAAAAAATCTCCCAATCTGTACCTTTAGTAAATTCTTTATCTGTATAGAAAGCATCAGTATAGCTTAAAGATTTGGGGTTTGGTTGAGACATGTCTGGATTCACAGTCTGGCTACTGCCCTTCATTAATGTATAAAGTAAAAAAAAAAATGGCTTAGGCTTGAAGTTGGGTAGTGGCAACAAGGACAGAAAGAAGGGACCAGATTTGTGTGCTCTTTAGGGTGTTAGAATGGACATAGTGGTAACCTGTGTCAGAGTAAGGGGGGCAGCTGGTTTCTGGCTACAGCGATCGCTGAGAGGTGGCACCCTGGGCCAGTTTATGGGTGCACTTCACGCACAGCTGTTAGGTTCCCCCACCTCAGCAAGCTTCCAGGGTAACAGCTCTTCTCTGTCCATTTCTCAGGAGACAGAGTAAACTTGTAGTGTCAGAACTCTAAAAGGCAGGAATGTTCTTGCTTATTTATTTATTTATTTATTTATTTATTTATTTATTTATTTATTCATTTATTCACAGATAGCTTGAGTTAGCACCAGGATGAGACATTGATTACCATTTTCTGTTTCCAAGTTAGTCATAGTACACATTGGTGAGAAAATAATAAATATAGAAACTATACAGATTTTATTAAAACCTTACAGGATCCCAATTGGTTTAGCACTCTGTTATTGGGATCTTGGATCCTGAGCCAGTTAGGAACACAGAGCCTTACGTTTTCATTTTGAACTTTCTACAAATTATGTAGTCAGTTCTGGTGTACTCTTCACTTAGAATATGACAGAGGACTTGTTTGGAAATGGAAGGTATTTGATTTTTATTGAGAAGTTTAAAGGTCCACCTTTGATGGCTGGTTTGGGCTTGTGGACAAGAAAAAGGGGCAGTGGTGGAGTGGCCAGATGTTTAAGTTGGTAGGGCGAGACAACATTTTTTTGTGTGTGAAATCTGAGGACATTTTTCCTCCCCCAATTCTGCAATAGATGTCCAGTGGTGACCATTTCTTGACTCTTGGGAAAGTCTTCTTTTCAAAGCCCCACATATAACCAGACAGGATTATGGGAGGCAGAGACAGAAAGCCAAGGTGAAAACAAGACAACTTTTCAGATGGGAGCTTGCACAATGAAGGTTAATATTCTCAATATCTTGCTCGCACAGACTCCATGAAAAGAAAAGAAATGACTGACTTCATCTCTTGCTGTATTCCTTGGCAGATAATGTTTTGTTGGTTTGTTTTTAAGCCCCACAATTTGACAGTTTGACTGTGGGTACTGTACAGGGCTCAAAGCAGTACTGTGCAGTAAATTGGATGAATATTCAATACTTTTATTTTGAGAATAATAATAAAAAATCCAAACTTTTTGATGGATTTAATCTTCAAGTCAGAAAATTTTGAGGTTGAATGCAAAGGCTTTAAGGTTAGGAATTTCAGGTTCAAATCCAAGCCCTACTAATTGTAAGTGGAATGGTGTTGGGTAAGCCTCCGAACATGCTTCCTTACTTATGAACAGTATTTATCTTATCTGAGTAGTAAAGATTGGCAGTGATATAGAGGGTCAGGAGGTAGAGCCAGATACTTCCTTTTGACCTGGATGGCAAAAGTGGAGAAATGAGACATGCTGGAAGAGACACCCAAACTCTTCCCAGGTGGTCTTATAGTTTCTATTGCTGTGAAGAAACACCATGATCATGCCAACTCTTATAAAGAAAAACACTCAATTGTGGCTGGCTTACAATTCAGGGTTTAGTCCATTATTATCATGGAAGCATGGTGGCATGCAGGCAAGACGTGGTGCTGGAGAGATAGCCAGAAGTTCTACATCTGGATCAGTAGGCAACAGGAAGAGAGGAACATTTAGCCTGGCTTGAAATTCTGAAACTTCAAAGCCCATCCCCAGTGACACAGTTCCTTAATAAGGTCATACCTTCTAATGGTACCATTCCCCATGGCCTTATGGAGGTCATTTTCATTCAAACCACCATATGTACCATTGTGTGACAACCTACAAGACTGAATCAGGGAGGATGCTTAGCAGTTTCTGGGAGTTTAAATGCAGAGAGCATGTAGAATAAATTTCAATCAAGGCAAGTCATGCAAAGCTAAAGGATGATTTGAAGAGATTGGGGTTGAAGAACATGAGGAGAGACCCTCACTTCAGTCTTTGTGCTTCTAATGGAGTGTGGTTTGAGAGAGATCTTGGGAGACCCTGACGTGCCATTTAGAATTCAAGGGGTCTAGAAACTGTTGTCCAGGGACATAAATGCAGATTTGAAGATAGGGAGCAAACTTCTATTGTTGACTAAGATCTAGTGGGCTTTCTTATAGGCCATGGTGACTCCTCAGGAATAATGAGCCATTTTGATGGCTGTGTCATCACATCATGCTGTGCACTGGATCTCCAGAACTTATTCATCCTGATTAATGGTATGTTTTGCATCCTTTGACCAAACATCCCTCTTCCCTTTTCCTCTGCCTCTAGCACCCTTCTTGTCCTCTCTGTTTATGAATTAGATTATTTTAGATTCTACCTACAAGTGGGCTATTGTAGTATTTGATTATTATGTTGTCTGTTTTTCATTTAACTGGTTCTCCAGCTCTGTCCATGTTGTAAATTATAGATCTCCTTCTGAGGCTGAATTTTATTTTATTTTATTTTTTAAGAACATATATATATATATATATATATATATATATATATATATATATATATATATATATATTCACTGTATTCAGACATACCAGAAGATGGCATCAGATCCCATTACAGATGGCTGTGAGACACCATGTTGTTGTTGGGAATTGAACTTAGGACCTCAGGAAGAGCAGTCAATGCTCTTAACTGCTGAGCCATCTCTCCAGCCCCTGAATTATATTTTAAACGTGCACAATTGTAACTATGAGTTGCATCCCTTTTTCAAGAAATAGTGGGCAAATCTCTATTTAGCCCACAGAGGGTACCATTGGCACATCAAAGAAATGATTCCTTCTAAGTCTAGTTTAGTACAATGATGGTTTCTCTTTTCGAGTGATTTACAGGACTATGGGTAAGGAGATACTTAGAAGAACAGAAATGACCAAAAAAGCACAACCCAGTGTGTGTGATGATTCACAAAAGCTCTCTGCACAATTTGCAGGCAGCTCAGCTGGTTGGAGAGTCTTTTCTTCTCAGCAATAGTTACTTCTTATACAATCTTGGAAAGAGGATTATAAACCTTGTAATTTTCAGGGGTTTCTGAGCCTTGTAAGTTTCTTAAACTCCATGAGCCTTGTCTTATTTGCATTTCTTCATAATTTTTCTCTGATATCATGATTCGGACATTTGCCCTCAGTAATATTGTTAAAAGTTAAAAGTGCTTAAAAATTTAATCAGGAGTGAAAGTGTTTGGGATTAAAAATGAAGTAATATTTGCCTCAAGTTGATAAAATGGGGGTTTGTTATACTTACTACTCATTCTAAAAATTCCTTTAGTTAAAAGCTAAAAATAAGCTGGGAGCTGTTGGTTCACGCCTTTAATCCTAGCACTCAAGGCAGGCCGATCTCTGAGTTCAATGACAATCTGTTCCAGGGCTACACATAGAAACCCTGTCCCAAAACACAAACCAAAAACCAAAACCAAAACCAAAATCAAAACCAAAACCAAAACCAAAACCAAAACCAAAACCAAAACCAAAACCAAAACCAAAGTTAAAAATAGGTCTGAGGAGATAGCTTGGTTGGTAAAGGGCTTGCCTTGTGTGCATGAGAACCTGGATTTGATCTCCACAATTCTTCCCAGCCAAAACTTGGCATTGTGGCAGCAGCCATGATCCTGGTGCTGGGGAGGTGGGCACAGTCAGAGACTAGGATTCATTGGCTGGTCAGCCTAGTGTGCTTCATCAGCGCTGGGCATGTGTAACATGATACCTTCTGAAAACAATACCTGAAGTAGTCCTCTGTCCCCAGTATGACAACGCATGTACTCACAAACATACACACCCAAACACCCACCCCCCGCAGCACATGTACACACACACACACACACACACACACACACACACACACACACGAACATCCATTCCAACTTAAATAAAGTCCTTAGTTCCACTTAAACATATCATTTCACATCTAACTTGTCATTCACCTGTCTGATTTTCATCTCCAAGTTGAACCTTAAGATCTTGGAGAAATGGGGTTGAAGGATGTGGATTTTCCTGTTTTTCTTTTCTTTTGATTTTTTTGTTTTGTTTTGTTTTTTGTTGTTGTTGTTGTTTTTTTTCTTTTGTTTGCCCCTCCTACCTTCTAATGTTCTTAGGGTCAGATTAGAGAAGCTGAATTAGAAGCAAGACAGGCAAGGATAAGTAGCCCTTCTGGGAAATTTTTCTTAGGTTTTTAAATGTCCTTGTTGGTGTACAAGGCCAAATCCTGCCCCTTCTTTTATGGACTCTTTTATCAACCCCACAAGTTAAGACTTGTGTACCCATCTTATGCTGGCAAAGACTCTTGAGTGACCTGCAAATCTCCCGAGCCTTTGCCTCATGATGCAGCCCAGGGTATTCAGTGAGCTCTCATTTTAGACACCAGCTGTCTTCCCTGGACTGACCTCAGTGCCATTCTTTGTTATTGTTGCTATTATTTTATTCCCTAGATTTTACTATGATGTCAAGAACACAAATATTTGTTGTGTGACTACAGGAAACAGCTTTGATGTTTTATCTACCAATCTTGAGTTTCTATAATCTATAAATCCATGCTTTCTTTCCACTCCTGGCGCTACTTAAAAACTTCAGTTATTTTTTGCAGCAGGCATGTCTGAGGGAGAGATGACTCTCACAGGCTCATGCATTCAGACACTGCATTCTTGCTT
The DNA here is from genome assembly GCA_902729485.2 of Mus minutoides. NCBI lineage: Eukaryota > Metazoa > Chordata > Mammalia > Rodentia > Muridae > Mus > Mus minutoides. The sequence continues at coordinate 56,754 of CACVCL010019784.1, read as the reverse complement.
AGTACTGCTGTTTGGAAAGGTTATGGAACGTTTAGAAGGCCGAGTCTTGCCAGAGGAAGTATGTCATTCATACAGGGGGCAGGTTTTGAAGGACTATAGCCCTGCCCCACTTCCTGTTCTTTCTTTCTGCTTCCTGTGTGTGGATGAAGATGTGATCGATCACCCAGTGTCCCACTCCTGCCTCTACACCTTTCCCTTCTGTTGCCACGACACTCTGCTATAACGGACTGTATTCCTTAGAAACTGTGATCCAAAATAGACCCTTTCTTCCCTAATTTGCCTTTTAAAAGTCAGGGTGTTTGAAAAGGAAATAATAAACACTACTAGCCATCTATTTTTTTTATAATTAAGGTACTATGCATCTGTCATTGCTTAATTAATTAACTAGCAAGTTTGTGGTGTCTGCCTGCGACTGGAAGAAAGTACTAAGATGGTATGATTGAGTGGAGTGGTTATAAAAGGAAAAATATTCTTCCTAAACCACGACTTAAATATCACATACAGAAGAGTATAAACTACAGCTTTATTGTTATGCACACACAGAAGGGACTAAAAGCTAAACGTTCTCCACTTTATCAGAAGCCTGATCTCTGCTTTCAACAGGCCTCCTGGAGATAGACACTTCACAATTAGAACTTTTTCTACATTAAAATACAGGTCTTCCACATTTTTAATGACTCCCCTATTTTCTTTCTACCAGGGACCAGATCATCACTCCAGATTGGTAATAATCTTTAAATCTAGGAAGATGGGGTAGGAATAAATATTACTTAATAAACTAGTCTGAATGCCCAAAGGTAATTTCTTAAGAGTTTTGTTTGAGCATGTTCAACAAACATTTATGCTGCATTCAAAAGATGGCGTACGATTTTACAAGACATCTATACTTCCACAAATCAAGTATGTTGATGGAATTCTCAGTCATGATTATAATTATATTAAAATACTTCATCTTTGTCCGGGTATCGAAAATTAAAAGTGTTTCAGTCTGTCAATTCCAGTTGTATTCATAAAATTCTTTGTCAAGTTTTGTAGTTTAAACCCCAACTACACCATCAACATCAGCTCATTGATGAGAAGGCCAGTGGGATGAGCCCTCCCTCTTCTCCCTTCTTTCCAGCCACCATACAGTGAACAGCTGTCCTCCATTTTGTGCTCCTACCATCGGGTACACTCTGACTACATGCCCTGAAGAAATGGAACTAACTCACCTGATTCAAACTTGAAAACCTGAGCCAAGACAAATCTTTGATTCCTTTAAGTTGACTTTTCTCAGGCAATTTTGTCATAATTACAAAAGTCTCACACACCTGGGAAGACCAATCTTTCTTCAGATTACTATAGAGCTCAGATGCGAATGGAGATTGGTGGTCTTGGAGGAGGGTCTGGAGGTGGAGATTTCCTGGGACATGAGTGTCCCTTGCCTTTGCTCATTAATATCACGCTCCTCCATTGAAAGAAAGCTCTGATCTGTACTAATTTTATAAAAACACTTACTGAACTTATGCAAATAACAACAAATTGAGAAATAGTGTACAAAAAGAAACTTATAAAAATCATGTAGCTGTAGGAGTATGGCCTTATACTGTAGCCCTCAATTCTATTCCACTGATCCATGTGCCAGTACATGAAATCTGTCATGGCCATACCTCCAGATATATATTTTTTAATTTATTGTTTAGAATTGTTTTGTCTACCCTAGGTCTTTTGTGTTTCCATTTGAAATTTAATAGTAGTTTTTAAAATTTTCTATGAAAAACTGCATTGAGACATTAATGGGAATTGAATCTATAGATTGTTTTTGGTAGAATGGCTATTTTCATAATCCTACCAATCTATGAACATGGGAGGTCTTTCCAGTTTTTAATATCTCCTTTAATTTCTTTGGTCAATGTATTAAAGTTTCCATTGTGTAAGTCTTTCACTCCCTTTGTTATATTTATTCTAAGGTAAATTTTGAGGCCATCGTGAATAAATTGTTTCCTTGATTTCTTTCTTAGTATGTTTGTTACAGGCTTATAATATTCTAGTACATTGCTGAATGTGTTTAACCAGCTTCACTAGCTTTTGGTGGGGTCTTTACAATTATTAATGTATAAAATTATAGCATCTTCAAATAAGGATGCACTCACTTTCTTGTATTTCCTTGATCTCCTTTAGTTTTATTATTGATCTAGTTTAGACTTCCAACACTATATTGGAATGGTGAAAGTGCCCACCATTCTCTTGTTCTTGATTTTAATGAAAATGCTTTGAGATTTTCTCCATTTATCATGATGTTGGCTGAGGGCATTTTGCATATTGTCTTTATAACGTTGAACCATGTCCTCTGTATTCTTTAGTTCTCCAAAACTTTTAGCATAAATGGAAATTGGATATTGTCAAAGGCATTTTCTGCTTCTAATAAGAATGTAATGTGGTTTTTTTTAAGTCTGTTTATACGTTGGATTATGTTTATTGATTTGTGTGTATTAAACCCATCCCTGCATCTCTGGAATGAAGCCAATTTGATCTTGGCAAATGATCTTTCTTATATGTTTCTGAATTTTGTTTGCAAGTTTGAGAATTTTTACATATGTCCATAAGGGAAATTGGTCTATAATTCTCTTTTTATTGCAGGTACCATGAAGGGAGAAGATAATTAACCAAGAAGGGAGGTTTAGATAGGGTGAGGAGGACCGAGCAGAAGATGAGAGGTCAGAAGAGAGGATAAAGGAAAGAATACACAGAGGGATAACAAACACCAAAAATGTTTTTAAAAATCTATGGAAACCTACTACAGTAGAAGTTCCATATACATATATACATCACAAACACACAGTAAAGTTACCATATAATGGCAGAACGATGTCTCTCCCAGAGAACAGAGGCTATCAAATAAAACCCAGGGCTAGGTGTGGCTTACCTACTTTCACATTGTTGATTAGTGAGGATCCATGGACCTCAGAACATTACAAGCTATTGTCAATGGTCTGGGTTATACTCCAGAATGTGGTGGAAAGACTCTACTACTGAATCCATCACACACTTGAGTTATAGAACATGAAGAAGCTAAGATGGTTACAATCTGGAAGCTTCAGTCCAACTGGCTAGCTTTCATAGTGCTAGAAAGTTCTATGCATGCTCCTGGTGGAAGAAAAGCAATGGGCAGTTTACCCTAGTTATGAACCCTGAGAGATATGATAATGACTGGCTTGCAAGATATGCCCACTGGTGCAATGGTAGCATGCATGCCATTGGAATAGCCAACGATTTTCTGCTTGGATTTAAAATCTGCCCTACAAGATGGAACTCACACCTGGTACTGTAAACTGAGCCCAATTCCCTTGACTGCCTAGGTCATAGGCTTTAGAGGAGAACATGTTACTATTACTCTGATGAATGGACACTAATAAACTCTCCCAAAAATGCTTTTCTTATATTTATATATTGATGCATCTCTTTACTCTCATCAAGAGAACTTCTCTCTGGTAGATGGTGCAGAGACTAAGATACTATAGAGGGTTGAATTATAAATGGGTCGTATATCACACATCCTCCCCCTCAAGGTTCAGAGATTACTATGGAAGAGGGGATGGAAAGATTGTAAGAGCCAGAGGCATGGATGTTAGCAGTGAATATGTACTGGGCATGACATAGTCAGTGTACATATGAACTTACAGTGGCTCTAACTACACACATACGACTTTCACAAAATCAGCCCACTCTGACTCCTAGTATGGAAGGGGATGGGACATCCCACATGTACTGAGAAGTTATTGGTAATTAGGGGCTTCTTGGGGGGAAAGGAGTGTCAGTTTTCCTCAGTGATGTAGTCTCTGTAAGGTTACTCAAGGCACCCATTCTAACAGCAGATGAGCCTATACCCATGCACAGAGAGGCAGCACTAAATAAATTCAGCTGGTGTTTAAAAAAAGAGCTCACGATGTTGGGAATGAAGGAAGCAGAGAGTAGGGCAACAAGATGGAAGGGAATGTGAGTGGATTTGACCAAAACGTATTAGATGCAGGTATGCTTCTCAAACAATAGAAAAGAATATTGTTGAACAAGGCCTGGTTGGTGACTTGAAGGTTACAGATGTGGTATATGTGGTAGGTATAAAATATAATAGATTGTTTATTCATTAAAAACTCCACTGAGCCACTGAGTGTATTGCAATATATGACCTTCCCTAGAGAATTAAAAAAAAAAAAACTGGATTCCTTGGTGATCTGCTCTTTATCTCTTGGCTGTTAATTCCTGTTGCCCTTATATTGATCTGGGGCAGTGCTATCTCAATAAGAAGAGACGTCTGTCACTTTCCACACACACACATCATTATCCTGATGGTACCTAAGATCCTTTATTCCTGTGGGACTCTTTTGGTAGCTGCCACCGGATTTATAGGAAAATGACCCTTTCTTTTCCGTCTCTGTTCAAAGTGTTCAGTGCAGGAAGCGAGTGTTGGCTGTCTTGCAGGCAGGGGAAGGGGGATCTGCACAGCTCATGGCTGCAGCCTCCAGGACTCTTAGTTTGCTCCTATTTTATTTTAAAAGTGTCTTGAAACATATGTGTTAATAGGCAGACAGGTGACTGTCAATGTGTCGAAGCCTAGAATCTAAGGAGGCAAAACAAAACCAGCTGTAGCTTGAGAGACAACAAAAGGGAAACAGTTTTGGTAAAAATAATCTCTGGGGAATTTAACCTTTGGGGATGAGCAAGAGGTTCTGGGGGCCAAAATGGAAAAGATTAAAAAAACAAACAAAGCAGTATTTACTGGAATAAGTTTGGGAACCCTAAGACAAATTACAACATGGTTCCTTGTCCTCGGGTAAGTGAGAGCATTGATAATCTATACCATTTGTAAATTGTGGTCAGTGTGTGACCAGAGCCTGCCTCTTGCTCTGACATTGCTCATACCTGTATTTATTTCTCTTTCCTATTATTTTTTTCATTTATTTTGTGTTTTTTTTAAAGACAAAATTCATTATTCATTTCTGTTTTTATTTTACGTGAATGTGAATGAGTGCTTTCCTGCAAGTATCTATGAGTACAAAATGTGTGTCTGGTGTCTGTGGAGACCAGAAGGAAGTATTAGACGATCTGAAACTGAAGTTACAGAGAGATGGGAGTTGCCATGTAGGTGCTGGTAACAGAACTTGGGCACTCCGTAAGAATGCTTCTCATTATTAACTTCTTTTTTATTAGATATTTTCTTTAATTACATTTCAAATGCTATCCCAAAAGTTCCCTATACCCCCACACCCCCGCCCTGCTTCCCTACCCACCCACTCCCACTTCTTGGCCCAGGCATTCCCCTGTACTGGGGCATATAAAGTTTGCAAGACCAAGGGGCCTCTCTTCCCAATGATGGCTGACTAGGCCATCTTCTGCTACATACGCACCTAGAGACACGAGCTCTGGGAGTACTATTTAGCTCATATTGTTGTTCCACCTATAGGGCTGCAGACCCCTTCAGCTCCTTGGGTACTTTCTCTAGCTACTCCATTGAGGGCCCTGTGTTCCATCCTATAGATGACTGTGAGCATCTACTTCTGTATTTGCCAGGCACTGGCATAGCCTCACAAGAGACAGCTATATCAGGGTCCTTTCAGCAAAATCTTACTGGCATATGCAATAGTGTCTGGGTTTGGTGGCTTATTATAGGATGAATCCCTGAATGGGCACTCTCTGAATGGTCCATCCTTTCATCTTAGCTCCAAACTTTGTCTCTGTCCCCTCCATGGGTATTTAGTTCCCTATTCTAAGGAGGTATGAAGTATCCACACTTTGGTCTTCGTTCTTCTTGTTTTTCTTGTGTTTTTCAAATTGTATCTTGGGTATTCTAAATTTCTGGGCTAATATCTACTTCTTTTGTGATTGGGTTACCTCACTAAAGATGATATCCTCCAGATACATCCATTTGCCTAAGAATTTAATAAATTCATTGTTTTAAATAGCTGAGTAGTACTCCATTGTGTAAATGTACCACATTTTCTGTATCCATTCCTTTTTTGAGGGACATCTGGGTTCTTTCCAGCTTCTGGATATTATAAATAAGGCTGCTATGAACATAGTGGAGCATGTGTCCTTATTACCAGTTGGAACATCTTCTGGGTATATGCGCAGGAGAGGTATTGCTGGATCTTCCAGTAATACTATGTCAAATTTTCTGAGGAACTGCCAGACTCATTTCCTAGTCAGGAATTCTATTCCTGCACAATCATCATGACCAAGAAGCAAGTTGGGGAGGAAAGGGTTTATTCAGCTTACACTTCCATACTGCTGTTCATCAGCAAGCTTGCAATCCCACCAGCAATGGAGGAGTGTTCCTCTTTCTCCACATCCTCGCCAGCACCTGCTGTCACCTGAATTTTTGATCTTAGCCATTCTGACTGGAGTGAAGTAGAATCTCAATGTTGTTTTGATTTGCATTTTCCTGATGATTAAGGATGTTGAACATTTTTTTCAGGTGCTTCTCAGCCCTTCAGTATTCCTCACTTGAGAATTCTTTGTTTAGCTCTGTACACCATTTTTAAATGGGGTTATTTGAATTTCTGGAGTCCAGCTTCTTGAGCTCTTTGTATATATTGGATATTAGTGCCCTATCAGATATAGGATTGGTAAAAATCCTTTCCCAATCTGTTCGTGGCCTTTTTGTCTTCTTGACAGTGTCTTTTGCCTTACAGAAGCTTTGCAATTTCATGAGGTCCCATTTGTCAATTCTTGATCTTACAGCACAAGCCATTGCTGTTCTGTTTAGGAAATTTTCCCCTGTGCCCATATCTTCGAGGCTTTTCCCCACTTTCTCCTCTATAAATTTCATTGTGCCTTCATTGTGTCCCATAAGTTTGGGTATGTTGTGGCTTCATTTTCCTTAAATTCTAAAAAGTCTTTAATTTCTTTCTTTATTTCTTCCTTTACCAAGGTATCATTGAGTAGAGTGTTGTTTAGTTTCCACGTGAATGTTGGCTTTCTATTATTTTGCTGTTATTGAAGATCATCCACATTCTGTGGTGATCTGATAGGACGCATGAGATAATTTCAATATTTTTGTATCTGTTGAGGCCTGTTTTGTGACCGATTATATGGTCAATTTTTGAGGAGGTACCATGTGGTGCTGAGAAGAAGGTATATCCTTTGTTTTAGGATAAAATGTTCTGTAGATATCTATTTAAACCATTTGTTTCATAACTTCTGTTAGTCTCCATGTGTCTCTGTTTAGTTGCTGTTTCCAGGATCTGGCCATTGGTGTGAGTAGGGTGTTGAAGTCTCCCACTATAATTGTGTGAGGTACAATGTGTGCTTTGAGCTTTACTACAGTTTCTTTAATGAATGTGGCTGCCCTTGCATTTGGAGTATAGATATATAGAATTGAGAGTTCATCTTGGTAGATTTTACCTTTGATGGGTATGAAGTGCCCCCCTTGTCTTTTTTGATAACTTTTTGTTGGAAGTCAATTTTTTTTGATATTAGAATGGCTACTCCAAGCCGGGCGTGGTGGCGCACGCCTTTAATCCCAGCACTAGGGAGGCAGAGTCAGACGGATTTCTGAGTTCAAGACCAGCCTGGTCTACAAAGTGAGTTCCAGGACAGCCAGGGCTATACAGAGAAACCCTGACTCAAAAAACCAAGACAGAGAGAGAGAGAGAGAGAGAGGGAGAGAGAGAGAGAGAGAGAGAGAGAGAGAGAGAGAGAGAGAGAGAGAGAGAGAGAGAGAATGGCTACTCCGGCTTGTTTCTTTAGACCATTTGCTTGGAAAATTGTTTTCCAGCCTTTCACTATGTCTTAGTCAGGGTTTCTATTCCTGCACAAACATCATGACCATGAAGCAAATTGGGGAGGAAAGGGTTTATTCAGCTTACACTTCCACATTGCTGTTCATCACTGAAGGAAGTCAGGACTGGATCTCAAGCAGATCAGAAAACAGGAGCTGATGCAGAAGCCATGGAGGGATGTTCTTCACTGGCTTGCTTCCCCTGGTTGCTCAGCCTGCTCTCTTAGAGAACCATGACTACCAGCCCAGAGATGGTCCCACCGACAAGGGGCCCTTGATCACTAATTGAGAAAATGCCCCACAGCTGGATCTCGTGGAGGCATTTCCACAACTGAAGCTCTTTCTAGGGTGTAGTTTCCATCCTTGTGTGGGTGTTTTCCCGTTATTATCCTTTGGAGGGCTGGATTCGGGAAAGATGTTGTGTGAATTTGGTTTAGTCATGGAATATTTTGTTTTCTCCATCTATGGTGATTGAGAGTTTTGCTGGGTATAGCAGCCTGGGCTGGCATTTGTGTTCTCCTAGGGTCTGTATGACATCTGTCCAGGATCTCCGGCTTTCATAGTCTCTAGTGAGAAGTCTGGAGTAATTCTAATAGACCTGCCTTTATATGATACTTGATCCTTTTCCCTTACTGCTTTTAATGTTCTGTCTTTATTTAGTGCATTTGTTGTTCTGATTATTATGTGTCAGGAGGAATTTCATTTCTGGCCCAGTCTATTTGGAGTTCTGTAGGCTTCTTGTATGTTCATGGGCATCTCTTTCTTTAGGTTTGGGAAGTTTTCTTCTATTATTTTGTTGAAGATATTTGCTGGCCCTTTAAGTTGAAAATCTTCATTCTCATCTACTATTATCTATAGGTTTGGTCTTCTTATTGTGTCCTGGATTTCCTGGATGTTTTGAGTTAGGATCTTTTTGCATTTTGCATTTTCTTCGATTGTTGTGCCCATGTTCTCTATGGAATCTTCTGTGCCTGAGATTCTCTCTTCCATCTCTTGTATTCTGTTGCTGATGCTTGCATCTATGGTACCTGATTTCTTTCTGAGGGTTACTATCTCCAGAGTTCTCTCACTTTGGGTTTTCTTTATTGTTTCTACTTCCCTTTTTAGGTCTTGGATGGTTTTGTTCAATTCCATCACCTGTTTGGTTGTCTTTTCCTGTAATTCTTTAAGGGATTTTTGTGTTTCCTCTTTAAAAACTTCTACCTGTTTAGCAGTGTTCTCCTGTATTTCCTTAAGTGAGTTATTAATGCCCTTCTTATGGTTCTCTACCAGTATCATGAAATATGAATTTGAATCCGAATCTTGCTTTTCCAGTGTGTTGGGGTATCCAGGACTGGCTGAGGTGGGAGTGCTGGGTTCTGATGACGGTGAGTGGTCTTGGTTTCTGTTGGTAAGATTGTTATGTTTGCCTTTCGCCATATGGTAATCTCTGGGGTTAGTTCTTATAGTTGTCTCTGGCTGGAGCCTGTTCTTCCTGTGATTCTGTTAGCCTCTGTCAGCAGTCCTGGGTCTCCGTGGTCAGTGTACTCTTTTCAGGCAAGCTCTCCTCTTGCAGGGAAGGTCCTCAGAGTTCTGGCATTCAGACCTGACTCTTGGCTGAAGATGAAGGCCCAAAACAGGGCCTGTCCCAGAAGATGGGTTGCCTCTGCAATCTGTGGGCTCATCTGTACCGATTGGTCTCAGAGGGACCTGGGACACAAGATGGCTCCCTCACCTCCTCTGGTGGGGAAGTCTCCTGGATGTCTGGAGCCCGAAAAGGGGTCTGTCCCAGAAGCTGTGTTGCTTGTGCAGTTCACCTGCTCTCCCTCCTCAGTCCACGAGCTGACCTGCACAGCTCATTATTACTTCTAAGCCATCTCTCCAGCACCCTCATTTTTCCTTTACCAGTTGCTCACCTATTGGACATTTGTGTGATGCTGAATTCAGAAAATACTGATGAAGAGGCCATGGCTCCCTCCTGTCCCTCTGGATTTCAGAGCCTGCACTTTATCTTTGTACTTGTTTGTACATGTAAGGTAAAAATACTTAAGAATTGTTCACAAATAACTTACCATTGGATCAGACAATCAACTAAAGTATTACATACATGCATATAAGTACATATATTTTAAACTGTATTGTACTTTATGAAGTTGTAACCCTGTGATTATTTTGTTGAATTTCTGTCTTCATTTTCTTCCATTAATAGGTGGTGTTTGATGTAGCAGTTGTCAGCCCCAGCACCATCTCTCCAGGTTCCATTTGTTTCTCAGAGCATTTGACAATGCTGATTACTACCAAGTCTTCTTTTCCATTTTTTTTCCCTTCCTGAAACTTCCATATCATATGTGGGTTTTCTGGCTTCACAATCCTAGCAAACTCATTTGAATTGTTGCTCTCTAATATTCTAACTTAGTGGTTTAGTAGGAAGTTGCCAGTTTGGTTTTATACCTCAGATTACTTATTCCATCTCACAGTGTCCCAGGGTCCTGTAGGTAAGAACCCTTTCACACCAGATGAGCTCACAGTTTAGGAAATAAATCCTGTGAGCACCTTAATCCAGGCTAGTGTTTGGGCAGAGGGCTGGCACAGCACTCCACTTAAGTCTTTACTCATTGGTTCTTTTACTCGACACATAACTGTTCTGGATCAAACCCTAAGAGCAGATACTGGACAGTGTGGATCTTCATTCAAGAAAAGTCAGGGTATAAGATATTTGTTAATGGACATAGAACAGGGTCATCTGTGTTATCACATCTGTGAATCCAGGATGCCATAAGAATGCAGAAGGGGGGTTATTGGAAGAAAGGATGGGTGAAGAGAGAAGGAGGGAGGAAGAAAGAGACAGAGGGAAAGAGGGGGAAGGGAAGTGAGAAACTCAGAGAGGGGAGAAAGGAGGGAGAGAATGAAGGAGACAGAAGCAAAGAAGACGAGAGACAAAGAGAAGAAGGAGAGGGAGACATGCATATACAAAGAGAAGGAAAGAGACATGAAGGGACAGAGAAGTAGATAGATGACAGTGGGAGGAAGGAGAGGGACACACACACACACACACACACACACACACACACACACACACAGGGTTGAGGAGGAATATATATTCAAGGCACATGAGATGACTGCAAGATTGTGGCTAGCTCAGAGAGGGCAGGGGAAGTCTTTAGAGGAGCTTCCAACACTTTCATTATGAGACTTCCAGTTTAGGGTAAGGCTTTAGGTAGGAGAAAAGGAAAAATAATATAGACATGTAAAGAATTTCCTCACTTTATACAATACCTCAAGTTGTAGGGAATTTCTTAGCAAAGGGGAAAAAATTCCCAGTCCAGGGGAGTTTGCTTCATGTCTCTTACTTCCTCATGCTGGATATCAGTGGCTTGGAATACTCTATCATAGAGAGAAGTTTAAAAATGCTTCTCCAATTAGGGCATAATTTCCACACCATTTGGAATTTTCTGTTAATTTTAAAATGTAGTTTATCACTGATGGAAACGTACTTTTCTGCTTTCTTTTCGGTAGGTCTAGTGCAGGCCATGGTAGCAGCAATGGATAGGAGACTCGGGAGAGTTTGGGTTGTGGCCAAGTCAGTGATTATCTCAGATTCTGCTAGGACCCCATGGACTGGTATGTTACTATCATTGGTTGGCCTCAATAGCTTCCACACTTCTCTTTAGGCTGTAGGGAAGCTCACGGAACTGTCTTGGGAATGCTTTATCTTAGGTCACAGAAGGACATCTGCAACTCCCTAGCTCTGAAGGACAATAGTTTTCCTGACTTTGGCATTCCGTGGAGTTTTGAATTGACTACTCTTATCAGACAGAATCTTTGATTTCACATAAGAGCTCGGCGGACTTGAGAAAATACAAGCAATTTATTGGAAAGATGTTGGGTAGATCACATAGATTCACGTAAGACTGGAGAGCTACATCTGAAGAGTTGAAGATCACAGTCACTCTGTGCTCTGCGTTGCTGACATCACTGCCCACAGCCACTACCTCCCTGCCACTGCCCACAGCCAGCTACCTCCCTGCTACTGCCTTGCCGTGATCAGAAAGCCAGTCTTGTGTTTCTGGACACTTGGCTGCTACAAGGTTCTACTGTGCCTTCAGCTCTCACTAGCAAAGCAGATCAGGAGGGGCCATCTGATTAGCAGTTGTTCATGCAGCTACAGGCAAGCCAGAGAAAGAACTTAACCCTACTTGGAGTCTATTTCTTATCTTGGTATTAACACCCTGGAAAGACTGTGTGGATGCACATTTCTTAAAAGCCAAAAGGAAACTTATTGTTCTGTGTAATATGCACTAATAAAAACTAGACAGATTCAGAAAAGAAAAATGAAGAATAGGAGAGGGAGGGAGGGAGAGAAGGAGGGAGGGAGGGAAGTAGGAGGGATAGAGGGAAGAAGAAGAGAGAGAGGTACTTAGGTATCTATCTATCTATCTATCTATCTATCTATCTATCTATCTATCTATCTATCTATTCATATGTGTGTGTGTGTACATGAACATGCATATGTATGCCATGGTGCCTGTGTATAAAAGAAGAACAGAGGACAGTTTCTGGGAATCTGTTCTCTCTTTCTACCATGTTGGTCCTTGGGATTGAACTCAACTCCTCAAGCCTAGAGGAAGAGGCTCTACTCACTGAGCCATCTCCCCATTCCAACAATAAGCATCTTAGAAGACAACTTGTAAAAGCATCTTTATGGCCATGAAATAGATAAGATCTTCTAAATAGGATACGGTAGAAATCATGAAATAGGTTTTATAAGCAAGACTTCAAGAAAAGCAGGGGCATCTGTTTCCTGGGAGACATTATAATAATAAAACTGAAAAGATGAACTGCATTGTAGCAGTGAGGTACTGCCACATAGAGAGAGAACTTTTGTAATCTGGTGTATATATGGTGTGTATACATGATGCTAATTTTTTTGAGTGGACAAAGACTGAGCAGATAACTTCACAAAGGAGGTCAACTGAATGGCCAATAACCGGAGCATATAAAAGAGAGTTATTCCTCAGAGGAACAGCAGCTCAGGCCACAGTGAGGTACCACACTATTAAACTAGAATGGCTATGACGACACAGCCTGGTAAACTAAGCATTGGGAGGATGCTGAGGCACTGAACATTAATACGTTGCTGATGGGGTCAGTATCTCTATATTAGAAAATATATTGGCAGAATCTAACATACAGATTCATCTTGTAATTCAGCTCTTTACTCTTAGAGACCAGTATGTGTAGACATCCTCCACTTAACAAGAGTCATAGGTGTCTTCTTCACATTGGCTCCCAAATAGGGAACTCAGAATCAACAAATCCAAAAATTAGTTTTGGTTTACAGCAGTGGTTCTCCCCCTCCCTAATTATGCACCCCTTTAATACAGTTCCTCATGTTGTGATGACACCCCAATGATAAAATTATTTTGAGGCCACTTCATAACTGAACTGTAATGTAAACATCTGATATGAAGGATATCTGATATGCAGCCCCTGTGGAGGTTACAATCCACAGGTTGAGAATCACTGGTCTATGGGGTGGACTACCTGCTGATCACAGCTCCACACATAACGTAAATTAATCTCATAGCTGTAGTAGGACCACAATACCAAGAAGCCAAAAAGTACCTACTGTGTGTTCTCAGTTATTTGATTTTCAGATCATGCGAGACTTATCTGAAGTGGTGAAGGTGAGAGAAGACACAATACCAGGAAATCTCTAGAGCAGAGACAGGCAGGCTTGTGTCTCAGTTATAAACTGTGTACGTGAGCCTGTGCCCTTAAAGTATGCTTGGCTCACTCTCATAGAAACTTTTATAAGACTCCCCATAAAAATGACAGATGCTCTGTTTGATTCAGATTAAATATATTCATATGGCAATGATTACAGCAGGCCATAAAAACCTCTGTTGAATCTCGCTCCGCCCCTTCTTATTTTGAATACCAATCACTGTATTTGAGTCGTCCCACAACTTCTTCTTACAATCCTTTTGCTATAACTCTAAATAATGTTTATGCTTTGATTTCTTGATAAATTTACTTTAAATAAGGTATATAGATTTTTTTTACTATGAATAAAAGATTTGAATAGCCCATGCAATTGTCTCCTTTATATCTCCCAATAATTTTTAGTTTCATTCTTATTTTTAATAACGACTCTTAAATGATATACATAAAATGTCACATCATACCTGTTGAGACCTGGCACAATCATTTTATTTTCTACTTGATAAAATAAGGACAATACCAACTCTATGTTTTCTTTTTTCACTTCCTTCCCAATTCTGTCTCCTTCTATCCATTCTCTCTTTTTCACTGCCAAGGTTTCTGACATCCTCACGTCGTCCTGTAGTCATGAGCAAATCTGTGCTCTGTCCATAGACTCTAAGCATACAATTTAAAAACATCAAGCAATCACTTTTGTTGATATCATTGCCATTCTAAATAGTGGGTTTTGATGGGCCAATTGGTGGGCTAGCATTTTATAGAGGAGGCAATAAAATAAGATGACCATTCAATACAATGACCACTGAGCTTGAAGATGAAGGATTCGCCTAGGATTGAGATGAAAACAAATGATAATTCCCCAACAACTGGTTAAAAATCTGCCCCTTCATTCAGAGATCCATGAGCTAGAATGACAAAATCACTCTTTTCTATAAAAAACAATGGTGGAATTACAATATGATAAGCAAACACAAACTGTCATTCAGTGAGGGGACAATCAGGAGACACAGTGGAAGTAGGTTTGTAGCAATCCTGACACCCTGCTGGGAGATGTGGCTATGGACCAATGTGTTAAAAAAATTAGCTCTTTGAGAATTTCCCACCACAAGCTTAAATCATATTCCCCCTCCCCACCTCCCCTCTTCCCAGGTTCACGACCCTCTCCCCATTTTCCTTCCTATTCAGCTTTGTTGCTTAATTTTTCACCATCAGTGCCATCTTGTGCTGTCCAAATATTCTTGGATGTGTGTGATGGACATATTAGCGGCTACACTCTTAAAGGTAACCAGCCCTTCCTCTTCCAGCAGCCAACAGTTGTTAATAGCATTTCAGCTAGGGGTGGGGCTTCATGCCTAACTCCTCTCTCCCTGTTGGGATTTGGTCTGATTGCTGTGAGTTCCTATGTGCAGCTGCCCTGCTGTGTCCAGAAAACACTATTTCTGTGTAATCATCCATTACTTTCAATTCTCAAACTCTTTCTGTTTCGTCTTCTAAAATGATCCCTGAGCCCTTGGAGAAGAGGGTGTGCTATATATGGTCCATTTATGGCTGAACTCTTATTCTCTGCACCTTGGCCAGTTGTGAGTCTCTGTGTTAATTGTCATCTATTGTAAATAGAAGCTTTCTGATGAGGGTTGAGAGTCATATTCTTCTATGTATATAATGAATGGTATGTTGTCAGGTGTTGGTTTAATACAATGAAGAGATCAATGCCTTGGATTGATTATTCTTGGCTTTCCACTCAGTCCTTTCTCATCTCTTAACATTTAGCTCTTCTTGTTATCCTTTATATATTTTCTATACTGTATCCACATGTACATTTGTTTACACAAAGACACATGTTATAGGCTAGATCCCACATACGAGTGAGATCACACATCATTGTCTTTCCTACCCATTTCCCTAAAAGTTTTGTAATAGTTTTCCTTTATGGCTGAATAGTATTTGTGTGTATATGCTTATAATTTTTATTATCCATTCATCTATTGATAATAAGTTTGTTGATTCCAATTCTTTTGCTATAGTGAAGTCCTGTGTCATTCACAGAGAGAAGACATTATTTTAAAATACTTGAAATCTAGTTTCTAGAGCAGTAAAGACCTTGGGAATGACATATGATTCCTATTTTTGATGGTAATAGCAAGAATGCCACCTCTGATACATTTCTGTCTCATGATGTTTTGGCATGAGCCCTAGTTTCCTACTGATCTCTGCTCTGGGGCAGACAAGGAGGTTGAAGGGAGAAGAATATATTAGAAAGCCACAGTTGAGTCAGCACACTGGTACTTCAGCAGAGCACTGTAGGAAAAAAAGAAAGCCCAATGTGATCTGTTGGTTCTGCAGCAGAGACAGCAGACTCAAGAGGATGGAATTTGCCACTGAGAGAGATCCACTATCTGTGGGTGTCCTCGTTAGGGACCAGGGTGGTTAGTATGACAACCAGAAACTGAAAAGGGTGGGATGGGGAACAAATCAAGCTGAAGTGACATCATAATCTCTCACCCTGTTTATCTTCTTTGTTCCACTAGACATTTCCCCATCTCCTTTAAATATAGACATACATGATTTATACAAACAATGGTTAACTTTGTTTTTCTTTGTGGCTAAGAAGAATTCCATTGTGCCTATACATTCATTATCTTTTCTTTATCCATTCCTCTGGTTTGGGACACCTGAGTTAGTTGCAAATTTATAATTTTTGTGAACAGCATTGCAGTAAACATGGATGTACAGGTATTTCTGAGATGTTATCCTTTAGATAAATACCCAAGAACAGTTATGATTCGTGGGTTTATTTATAGGTTTTTGAGGCCCCCATACGCGGATTTCCATACTGACAGGGCTAATTTGCATTTGTACAATGTAAGAGCTCTTTTTCACCCTCATCCTTGCCAGGATCATTGCTGTTTTCTTAAAAACTGCCCTTCTAACTGAGGTGAGATGGAATCCTAATGTAATTTTAATTATTCACTTTTTGATGTCTAGCGAGGGTGGGCATCTTTCAAGAGTTTATTGGACACTTGAATTTCATTTCTCAAGACATATATATTCAGCTCCTTAATCCATTTATTGGTTGAGTTGTTTCATTTTTTCTGTTTAGTTTCATTTTGAATTCTTTGCATATGATTTGTCTGTTGGATGCATACTAGCAAAGGTATCTTTCATTCTGTAGGCTATTCCTTCTCCCAGCTAGCTCTTTCCTCTGCAGGAACTTTTGAGTTTGACAAGGTCTCAATACTTGGCATTGTTTCCTGGGCTGTTGGAGTACCATTCAGAAAACCATTGCCCATGTCCACATCTTGAAGTGTTTCCTGTACCTTTTCATTACATCCAGTCCTTTGAACTGCTTGGAGTTGATTACTTTCTACAGGGTGAGAGATAGGGTTCTAGCTTCATGCTTCCACATGTTGATATCTGCTTTTCCCAGCACCATTTACTGAAGAGTAAATGTCTTTCTCCATTGTATTTTTGTGGTATCTTTGTCAAATGCTACATGACTGTAGCTGTGTGAATTTATAAGGTCCTCTATTTTATTCTGTTGACTCATGTGTCTGTTCTGGTTCCAGTTTTGTTACTACAGTGATGTAGTATAAGTAGAAATCAGGGTTGGTGATGCCTCAAACATTATTATTATTATTATTATTATTATTATTATTATTATTATTATGCTCAAGATTTCCTTGGCTATCTGGGATTGTTTGTGCTTCTGTATGAATAACAACCCATTAAGGTTGTTATTATTCTGCTAAATGAATATGATATACTCGCCAAAATCTAAATAACTACATTTATCTCCTTAATTTAATGCTTCTGTCAGCTTTGGCCACAGAAGGTTGTTTTTGTGATAGGTAATAGTAACTTCAGAGACTCCATACTTGCCAAACTGATGAGAAGACATGATTTTGGAATGCTCAGCTGTAAGCCAGACATCTGCATCACCTCTGCTAAAACTCAGGAAGCACCGGAGAGGGGCTTGGGAGTGAGGACTAAGAACTGGAAGGAAGGGGATTTGGTATGTGATGATGACTTCTAGGGGTGACATGGTCAATGCATTCTGGAACTCATAGCAGCCATGGTTACCTGTGATCTGCACAAGGATGGGCCAGTCACTAGCCTGAGGACAGTAGAGGGGACAGGAGAGGGGGCTGATGATGATCAGACAACACTATGCACATTGACAAAACTGTCTTAGTGAAGTTATTATATACTAATAAAACTTTTTTTTAAAACAGGAAAAAAATAACCAAAAAAAAATGAAGGGAAAAGAAGATAAATGGAATGGGAACAGAGCAAGATAGAGCTGGACTGATAAATGCACAAATTGACAATTTAGCCATTAACTATTGGAGGAATGAAGACAAGGAAGACATCTGGGTTGGGGTTCGAAGTGCTATTTACTTCTCTATTCCAACCTCTTGCTTCATTCATGGCTTCCTAAGTACCTGCCCCACCCCTGAGTGACTCTTGGTGAGGTCCAGGCACAGATGCTGGCTGCACCTCTGGGCAGTCCTTCAGAAGGATGGTTGTATATGCTCTCTGGGCTCTTGGATGTCCTTCCTGATGTTAGGTTTCCTCTTGGAATTGGTATCTGTGTTCCCTGAGCACTCTGGCTCCAGCCATATTTCCAGTTCACTGGATACAGCCAGGTGGTCCTTTACACTTGCTCTGATGTACCTGGGAATGCAGTTCATGGCTGGCCTGGTGCTACCAAGCTGACCGCCGCCAAGCAGGGGTCTTTTTGAAATGGTGTCTTATTGCTCTTCTAACTGACTTCAGAGAGGATAGGGTTTCCCAGTGTCTCTTCTCCCTCTGCCTCTTCTTTCCTTCTTCCCCCTCTTCCTCTTTCAAATGTCTGTATGCATAGTGTTGATTTTCTGAGGCTTTCTGCATTCTGTTGTGACTTAAGCTACTCCCATTCACTGGGGGGGCTCCTCAAATCCTGCCAACCCCTCCACAATAAACTCTTGGCTTCTTACTGTTCTGCTTTGAAAAGTTTCTTTTTTCCTTTGTTCATTAGACTAGAGATTTTCTGCTGCCACCCACCTCTCCTGATGGCTCTTATCCAACTTTTCTCAGTCAGTCCTTTGGAGATTTTAGAAAACCACACCTGTGTGTCATCCGTCATCCATTCTTTATCGGACTGCCTATTTGCTCTTTGAAAGGAGGAAACAGGGAATCCTTCAGCAGATAGATGGCTGATTCTCCTTTATGGACCAACATCTAGAAGAAGTAAATATTTTAGCTCCTGGGGTTCAGTTAGTTCTTTTCCAATGAGGAGAGTCTTTTGAGAAGCAGAGACTAGCTTACTTGTGGTCCATCTCCTGCGAGAAGCAGATACCAACTCCTCTCTGAGGATGCTGGATACTCTACCATTATCCATGGCCACACAATAACATGGTGTTCAGGGAGGCAGTGGGTCAGTTCCTGCATGCTGCCTCTTCTTTTGCAGAGGGCAGAGTATTAACTTCTCTTATAAACACCCCGGGTGGCTAGACAGGATTGCTCCTATTGGACCAGCAGGAAGGAAGGCAGAGCTTTGTGATTTTAAGACCTTGGTTTGAACTCCAGTCCCAGCACAGGCTAGTCTGAGTCTCAGGGCACCTAATGTGGTCACCTTCAGCTTCCTTTACTCCACCAGTAAAGTGCGGGTGGTAGTAATGACAGCTGTATCCTAAGGATGCTGTGTTTGTGAAGTAAGAGATACAAAGGTCTTGGTGTAATTCCTAGTATACAGTAAATGTGGATTGAATGCCAGATGCTGTGAGCAATATAAGGGGCCCTTGGTGATTCCAACGTGAGACGGAGACAGTTTTCAATAGCTAAAGGTGTTGTGGGTGTGTCACTGGCCCCACCTGTGTAGCTTCCTTTCGTTCTCTCCCATTCTCTACTTGGGAGTGAGATGAGAAGGGACATTTTTGGGCACTTTCTGGGGCTGTAACACAATTGGAGGTAGGAAACATTAGGAACTGAGGGCCTGTGGAAATCGGAAAGAGGATGCTTAGGATATACGGGGCTGTGAAAGGCATCCTAGGGCAGCCTACCTCTGCTGGAAACAGTACTCAGAGGATGAAAACACCCCGTGGTAGCCTGACTCTCCAGGGAAGTACTCGAGATTCTGGCAGGATGCACAGCATGGGCTGCAGGAGCTCAGTGATTGGTTCCTGCTGAGGCTGCCATGGGAGACTTGGTATGATCTGGAGTTGGAAGATGCTTTTCCTCCCCAGGTTCCTCTGAGGACCTACAGGATGAGTTACAAAGAACACCGTACAGGGGCTGATAGAATATCAATTCCGTTGTTGGCTGGGTAGCCACTGCCTTCCACACCAAGAGGGATTCTGATGAAATCAACACAGAAAAGGTGTGTGTTGAGGGGGCTTAACAGTGAACAGGGACCAAGGATGAAAGCTAGAGAGAAAGAAGGACATCATGTTGTAGTCCCTGAGGTGGGGCAGAGGCAGGAAAGGGGAGAGAGAAATGCTGAGGGAGCTGAGGACCCTCTCCATCCTCAAGGGAACACAGGGGCCCATTCTCACTGGGAGTTCCTTGCGTAGGTTTTGCAGCTGAGCAGCCTAGGGCCCCATTAGACCCACGGTTGCTGTTTATTCTCTCAGAGCCCAGTGTTTAAGGCACGATGAAAAACAACCCTCTGGCCCAAGCACAACTATCCCATATGAGACGCCATTAAGATAAAGTCCCACGTAAGTGGCCCCAATAAAAGAAATTTATCACAAGACATGGAGAGGAAGGTGTCTTTATTCACTAGGTGAATAGCACCAGGCATTGTCAATGTAGCTTTTCAAGGCTCAGAAATTATCATTCATTCTCCAAATTACCAACCGCACAAAAATTACTAAATGGCCCGTTATCACTACCTCTCAGCGAGAGAATGTCTTTGTTTAATGTTTGATTACAAATGGCTTTGCTGCGATTATCATCAATAAATCACAGGTAGACATAGCCATGGTTGGGACCGATGCGGAAAGACTCAGAGTTACCCGGAGCAGGGAGAACAAAAGGCGTGTGATAGCTAACACTTTAGAGAGTGCTGGACCTTCAGGATGCATTTTTCTGGGGCCTTTGGGCATCTCAGTCGCAGAGTGTTTCCAGTGTCCTTTCATTGAAGGTGGGCAGTTCTGCTGAGACTTGGTTATGTGCCTCTAGCCTTGCTTCTATGGGGGGGAGACAAGGAGGGGAGCAAAGTATCTGTCTGTGCAAGAAGGGAGGGACTTGTCAGCGTGGGACAAATGATAGACAGTGTTGTGAATGGCTGTCCTCCAAGGCAAGCAAGTATCATCTTGGGAGGGGAAGGCAGCTTTGACCCCCGCAAAAGGATGATTCTAGCTGGGCCGACTGACTATTTACACCCCCTCAAGGAGAGATGGGGAGAGTCTAGAGGTATCACTTGAGTATCCAACTGCTTCATAATGTACCTTAATTGTATATGGCCTTGGGAGGGGCTAGATTATATAGGCTGGGGGAAAAAAAGAGGAGGGGGACTCCATTATGTGTCCATGGGAAAGTCTGTATCTCTGCTGGGTAAAGGCTTTCTAGGTACAGTTAGATGAAGAAGGAATGCCCACATCCTTGTACATAGCCCCTCCCCTATGTCCTGTAAGGAAGCTCTATGAACTTTGGTGCAATCATGCCTTGAATCTTGGGAGAAGAGGGAGGGTGTTTATGTCTCCTCCAGGGAAAATATTTTTGTAGCAGAAAGGGAGTAGAAGAAAGGTTGGGTGGAGGAAGGAACAGAGCAAGACAAAGGGAGGAGACAGGCAGAAAAGGAGAGAAGAGGGGGAGAGGAAAGGGAGGAGCACGACCTCTCCCCTGCATGGCACTGTGCCTCTCTTGCCTCAGCACACCCACTCTAGGCATCCTGACAAGTCCCACGTTCATCCCTGATTGGCCATCTGAGGCTTCCTCTGCTTGTCTTGGGCTCAACAGTCTCCATCACTGGGTCCATTTCAGGAATGTGCACATCCTTTTTCCTGTTAGAGACTCCTTTCTTTTTTCTTTTTTTTTTCTTTACAACGTTCCTTGCCCTGCCATTGCTTATCCTCTCAGATAACAGCATGTCTGTCTTAACCCTCCAGACAGCTCAAGAGAGTCAAATGGCAAAATACCCTGCAGTCTGTCCCCAAGAAGTCCCCGAGGGCCAGTGAACGGGAACTTGCCCAGTGGAACTGGACGCAAGGTTCAATAAGTTGTAAGGTTAATGTCATGGCACCTGCAGCTGAACAGATACTGTGCAGCCATAGCGCCAACTGTGCGGACTGTGGAAGAGAATAATCCTCCAGTAACCAGCCAACAGAGGTCTCGTCACGTTTTCTGTGGGTCTAGGGTCGCTGGGAGAGATAAAGCACACTGCTTTCTGTATTCCAACCAAAGGGGTGTAGGAAAAGCTTGATCAAAGGCAAAGGAGACATTGTGGCAAGTTAGGGGGTTTATACCAACAAGGTTTATGTTAGAGCCTGGGATAAAAATTTAGGGAACAATCAGGAGACATTCAGAGGTTTGGATTTGATCACATTGAGATCACATGTGAATCTTTGAGGCTTGCTGTCCACTCCCGCAGCCCCTTTTCCCAAAAGCAAAAATTAGAGAAATGGAAATATCAGTAGAGTTAGGAAAGGGAGAATAAAGGTCCTTGATGTCATTCATGTCTTCATCCATCCATTCATCCATTTAGCAAACATTTGCTGCAGACCTACTATGTACAAGACACAACGATATGATTTCATGGTGAAAAGATGGCTCCTGTCTTCATAAGATTCATGCTCTGGGTAGAAAATAAACAAATGAAGTGATTATAGACTTATAGTATCAACTCAGAGATGTAAAGAGGTTATGAACACAGAGTGGCAGGTGAGGGAAGAGCCACTTGTACTCTAGTGAGGATGGTCAGGACTTTACCTCTCTCATAAGGTATAAAGGATGCTTGAAGAGACACCCAAAGGAGAAAAACATCCAGAAAGGATGTTCCAAAAAGGGTGTGTGCAGGACACAGAGAGTGGAAGGCTTTTAGCAACAAGCCAGACAAATAATGATATTTTAGAGCCAGAGTTGGCAAGGTGACATAAGTTCCAACAGGACACCAGAAGTAAAGTCAAAAATGGCTGAATGGAAGTGAACTGGAGTGAGCTCTTTACTTCCTACCTGGATTTTGCCATAGCGCTTCCTCTGAAGTGTACACTTAGCAACTACTTCTCACCCAGGCATCTTCAGATCTTTCTAGAACATTCTCTAGTAGTCTCATTGAATAGATACTCAATGGCAGGATACCCCAGAGATGTGGCTGTGGTGGTGGTGGTGGTGGTGTGTGTGTGTGTGTTGGGTTCTTAAACATGCTGCTCTCTGGCTTCTTTCAACTGTGTTTCTATTGGACGTTGACTGAGAGATACTTTGCTCAATTAGGAAATTATAAGCACTAATAAAAATGCATTTCTTGTATTTGATATAACCATGCATACCTTCTAATTGTGGAAACTGGTCAAAGCATAATTTTACCTTTTTCATGATTTCTGAGATGTTTTTCTTTGACCAGGAGTTATTAAATACCTATATATTAAATTCACATGTAGCCTAACTCTCTGGGAACTTTTGAAGATTTAAATTTGGTGGATATTCAGGAGGCAAGCAAAGGAGAGCGAGCAAGAGATCCTGAAAAGTATAAGAAAGGGGCAGAGCTAGGTTGTGAAAGAGAAACAAAGGCAGCATCAATTGAGAAGCAAACAGCACTCAAAGGGGTGGGGGTGGAGGAGGGGGACTGAATCAAGAAGGGGGGCAGGGGCTGAGGGAGTGGACAGCAAGCTTCCTATCCTGAGAAGGGGACACAGTGTAAAGATAAAGATCTCTATTGAGCTTGTGTCTGGAGTGATTACAGTGTATTAGAGTCCCGTCAGTGTTGACAAACACTGCCCCAATTAGGAATTAGTTCCACAAGGCATCTGATAGCAGAGCTGCTGTTGACCTGTAAAGAGAACTGCAGCCCTTTCCTACTTGCTTATCCAAATAGACAACAGCTGTTTTCTAGACCATTCCAGGAAGCCCAGGGCTTAAAGGCTCCTCCTGCAGCAGCCCCCAAGGAACAGAAACTAAATACCCTATGTCAGTATTCTGGTAAATGCAAATACTTAAGAGTGTGGGATAGCATTTGTGAGAGTCTGAGCCCTCCACACTTTGTCCAGCGTCAGTCCTATGACCTCGCTTTCTTTTATCCTTCCAAGGACCTGTATGTGCTGTCTAGGAAAATGCCCAGTCTGTGGAAAATAATTGGTAAGCAATTTAAAGTGAGTTTCTAGTATCTGGATCAAGAAATCTGTCTGAGCATATGCTATAGACATATTTCTTTATGTAGAAAAGAAGCGCAGTTGGTGTGGGGATGCTGAGAAAGAGATAAGAAGTGTTGTTGATACATTCAAAACTGTGAAATCCAGACAAACATAGAAGGAAGTGGACAAAAGCAGGAACATGACCATAACTCTTAGAAAGGAAGATTTGGCTGCTGAAGAGCGATAATCCTCAGGGCAGGCAGAGGGACTGAGGTTGGTAGACAGGTGGCTGACCGGTCTGCTGAGGGTCCTTTACCTGGCACTAGAACAAGCTAGCTCCCTAAACTTTCGAAGCAAAAGACATGCTGTAAAGTTTATTCGTCTGAAGTAATTGTCGTCTCAGAGGCTTACTGCTGAATAAACTCATCCCCTTTCAGTTCTTTCTGAACTCTGGCTGGCTGGTTCAGTTCAGCTCACCTGGCCCAAACTCCTCTCTGAGCTCTTCACTGAATTTGTTTTGCTTGGCCTCAAACTAACTCTAGCAATCTGTTCCAATCTTCTGGCTCCTTCTCATTCTCTGCCTCATTCTGTCTTCATCGGTGTCTCTTTAAAACTGTCCCAGTAAAAACTGACTTTGAACTCCATCAACTGCACTGCCACCAACAGAACTGCCACCAGTTCCACTCACTGCCTCTGAACTCACTAACTCAACTGAACTCATTGACTAGAATGCAGAGATCTGCATGCCCATTTCCCGAGCGCTGGGGTTAAAGGCGTGCACCACCATGCCTGAACCTAAGCTTTTCTTTACCCGAAGCTTGCTCCATACCAGGCAGGCCTTGAACTCAGAGATCTGCTTGCCACTGTTTCTTGGGATTAAAGGTGTGTCTGGATTCTAGCCGGATCACAGAGACCTAGAATGTCATTGGATGTGATCCCTTGCCAGAGCGGCCATGTTGCGGCATTAAAGTTTCTTTACACCCGCTACCAAAGGGAAAGGGTGGGCTTAGCCAGAGAGGTCATGCTGACAAAACTCCAGGTCTTTATGGCTTGCTGCTTGACTGTAAAACTAAGATGGAAGTTGTTGGAAGGATTCGGGTAAGGTATCTGTTCTGTCTGTTTCATGCTGAGCAAGGACATAGCTATGGAATTTTTGGAATTAGTTCCAGGCAGGATCTGAAAATAGAGCCAGAAGGTCTTCCTCTGGGGGTGACTGAAGTCTAAGGAAGAGCTTCTCTTTAATACACATACACAAAGAGGGTGGGGGCAGGGGCTGAGCCTAGAGAAGAACAGAGCAGAAGGGATGGAGATGAGGGACCATTTCAAAGGAAATCCTCTTAGAGAAGGACAGTGGATCTCCCCCCCCTCCCCGGGAAGCCAGTCCTCCAGTAGAGGTGCCAATGTAATATTCATGAATCCAACTCCTGGATCAGAGGCAAGTTTGGGGAGTCCCATGTCTCTCCAACAGCCAGAGGAGGACGCATGGAACACCGAGGAGCTTCTGTGCTTCTACAACAATCTCTGGTGTTTGGAAGTTACAAATACAGAGAACATTCAACAAGAAGTCACAAGTTTGACCAAAGCAGAGCTATGAAAGAGATGCACAAATCTCGGTGAATCCATGCGCTGATTCCAGGAAATTAGATGAATGAGAAACCAAAAGAGTAAGATATTAAACTAAGCATAACTAAAATTATTAAAGCTACGGAAGGTTAAAAATGTTTTTCAACTAAATGTTCAATTGGCAACTTGAAACGCACAAAGGAAATGCTAGAAAGCAGGAGAGTGAGCATGACAAAAGCCCAAGCTGAGAGTTTCTCCTAGGAAGGAAAGTATGAAGGAAAAGAGAGACACATTGCTCATGTCCAGATACATATCTGATAAAAACTGGGTCATCAGACTGAGTAGTGACAAAGCACACATACACACACACACACACACACACACACACAGAGAGAGAGAGAGAGAGAGAGAGAGAGAGAGAGAGAGAAATAGAAACACAAAATTCAATAAATAAACCCCCAAACACCACGTAAGAAACTTTAACTTATTATGCTTAAAATTGTTAGGAATAGCAGAAAAAAATTAATTTAAAATGATTGAAAAGATGAAGAGTTGACTAACAAAATTAGCATAGAATTAAATTATTAAATAACTTGTTTTTAAATGCAAATAGGACTTTCATAAGAGTTAGTCATGCTGTTTTAGGTTACAAGATGAAAATACTTTAAAAATTATTTTATTTTGTTATTTTATTTCATATATGTGGATGTTTTGCCTGCATTTATGTCTCTGGGTACCCTTTGTGTGCCTGGTGCTCAAACAAGTTAGATGAGGCTGTGTTAGATAAGATATGCGTCTAGAATTGGATGAATGATTGTGAGCCATCATTGGGTGCTGGGAATAGAACCTGGGTTATTTGGAAGAACAATGAGTGTTCCTAACCACTGAGCCATGCCTTCAGCGGCCAAAACAAATCTTTTAAGAAAAGACTGGGGAGGGAAACAAAAACCCCATATCTGCCACTCACAACCTAATTCTGTCTCTTCAAAATAAACAACTTAATAAATGTCAGAAAACAAGAACAAAGCACACATTGAAAGAGTTAAAGAGATCATGTGTGAAGCTGAATCCAAAGGATGGACCCAATGACTGCGGCTGCCAGGGATCCATCCCACAATCAGCCACCAAACATAGACACTATAGCATTTGCCAGCAAGATAGTGCTGAAAGGGCCTGGATATAGCTGTCTCCTGGGAGACTATACCAATGCCTGGCAAACATGGAGGTGGATGCTCACAGTCAGCTATTAGATGGAACACAGGGTTCCCAAGGAAGGAGCTAGAGAAAGTACCCAAGGAGCTGAAGGGGTCTTCAACCCTATAGGTGGAAGAATAACATGAACTAACTAGTACCCCCTGAGCTCATGTCTCTAGCTGCATATATAGAAGAGNTATACCAATGCCTGGCAAACATGGAGGTGGATGCTCACAGTCAGCTATTAGATGGAACACAGGGTTCCCAAGGAAGGAGCTAGAGAAAGTACCCAAGGAGCTGAAGGGGTCTTCAACCCTATAGGTGGAAGAATAACATGAACTAACTAGTACCCCCTGAGCTCATGTCTCTAGCTGCATATATAGAAGAGGATGGCCTGGTTGGCCATCATTGTGAAGAGAGGCCCCTTGGTCATGCAGTCCTTATATGCCCCAGTACAGGGGAACACCAGGGCCAAGATGTGGGAGTGGGTGGGTAGGGGAGCAGGGCCGGGAGGGGGGAGGTTATAGGGAACTTTCTGGATAACACTTGAAATGTAAATGAAGAAAATATCTAATAAAAGTTAGAAAAAAACCTTTAAAAAAAAGGAAAACAAATATCATATCATTAGAGTTTATTCATCACAAGGCAATAGAAAAATAAATTAATAACCAAGGAAAGTGAGCCCCTGAGTCTGTCCTCAAGGACATTTGCATGGATCCTGTGTGTCCACCCTGGGTCTTCCAGGATGTGTGCATTCCAGGACAGCTCTGCATGGAGCTCAAATGTTGGTAGATGACAGCATCATGTCATAGGATAGAAGGCTGCTCATCCCATACCTGGAGTCCTGAGAGTCCTAATCTAATGAATGAAAGGCTTAATCCACCAATGGCCCTATAATATGAATGGGCCATATGGTAAAACTGTGAAGGGTGGGGCCTTTTTGAAAGAAGTAGGTCTCTATGGGTGTGTCCTTGAGGACAATACAGATTGGCCTGGCTGCTTCCTGTTCTTGCTCTGATTCACTTTCTGTCTGCCATGATGTAAGTTGCTCAATCATGGCCTCTCAACCATGATGGACTGAACCCCCTGAAATTATGAGCAAAATGAATCCTTTCCTCCTGAAGTTGTGTGGTCCAGCATTTGGTTCCAATGGTTACAGCTGACTAACAGCAAGCACAATGTGAATAATTTTATTCCCCAGAAGCAAGTTTAAAATGATCATTATCAACTTGAGAGATGCAAAAGGTGGTCACATTTTACTTATCAATTATTTCTTATTAAAGTCTTTGGGTTGATAAAGACAAAGAAGAATATATGTTGTTTGTGTTTTCACTGGAGCATAAGACACCGTAATATAAATCAGCCAAGCTTTGCACGTTGCAAGCCAGAAAAACAGTAACAAGAGCATAGTATATGAAATGGAAGATGAGAATTATATATAAATAAAATCATAGATAGTTAAATTACAGCACCAAAAGCAGATATACTATAAATATATTTATAAATATATTAATAATGGATAAATATAATAAAAAGTAGTCTCTCAGAAGATTTCTAAAACTTGACAATATTTGGGAAGCATGATGAAGGAGAAAAAGATAAGGCAAAAATAAATGTTTATAAAGGGCATGAATGTGGACAGCAGAGGCAATACCATGAAGTGAAAGTTTGTATAATAAATGAAAAACATGGGAAAACTTAGAAATATTAACAAAAATACAAACCACAAACTTTTGGTCCTATGAAGGTTCTATGCCCTAATGTAGGGGGATGCCAGGACCAGGAATGGGAGTGGGTAGGTTGGGGAGCAGGAGGAGAGGGGAAGGGATAGGGGATTTTCAGAAGAAAAACTAGAAAAGGGGATAACATTTAAATTGTAAATAAAGAAAATACCTAATTAAAAAAAAAGAAAAGAGAAAACCTAGCTAAAAAAAATAGAGAGCAAATTTTGAATAATGATGCCCTTGTTTCTAAGAGCACAGGAACCCAACAGTGCTCAGAATGAGTTTTGCAGAATGTTTAAGGAACAGATACTTTTCATGTCAAATAAACTGTTGCAAAACAGAGGGAGGAAAAATAAGCAACCAAGAGAATCTTCTCTGTCATTCTGTGAGGCCTGCAAGCCCAACAACATACAATTGTCTTTCAACTAAAGCAAACGCATGTCTGAATTTGGTCAATGAGTCAGATTGAGTTTAGATGCAAAATACAAGTACCTTTCTAGTAAGCCTTTGGTGCTACTATAACTATACTATAAAGAAAGAGTTGCTGAATCATGTGCTTGAAGTCAGTCATTCAACTTTGTTTACTTATGCAAACTACATTTGAACTGCTGGAAAATTACTCAAGGACTTGTAATAGTTATTTGGAGAAAGGCTGGAGCTGTGGCAAGGGATGGTGGCAAGTTTGCATTCGCTTGTTGTCTTACACCTCTGAGTCTTTATTTAATCAACAATTGTTAACGTGTTTACTTTTGAACTTTGGAAGAAATACCCGGGAAGAACTAAAGTGCTTTCTCTGATCTCCTTGAATCTCAGCAGAACTTCTTCAATCTTCTTTGAAATCAAGGGTCCCCTTAACTTGAAGACATTTGTTTTCTGGAATCATAACGGGCATAACCAATCCTGGGCAATGAGTGGAGACAAAGGTTCTAACTCCCCTTGGGGAAACTTGCCATCTAAAGGCACCTAAAGAGCATTCGAATCTCTGAAGCAGTTTTCTGTTTAGGCAGAAGTGGGATCGAGGCCTACAGCAGGTATAGTTTAATCCGGGGTACTGTTTTCTTTCCTTCAATCTTAAAAATGAAGTTTGTAATCTTTCTTCCAGAGAAGACCTGTCTAGGAAAAAAAAAAAACCCAAAACAACAACAACAAAAACAAACCTTTCTTCACAAACACATATCTGTTAGCACATTCTGAGAAATTTGAAGTGCTCTGAAAACCAGATACACCACCGTTAGGCATATTAATCAATTAAAAAACCCTAGAGCCTCATTTCGATGGGCACTTGCCAGTTTTCAAAAAACATTTACATGTTTATCATTACTTAAAAACTCTTAGCCAGGCAGTGGTGGCACATGCCTTTAATCCCAGTACTTGGGAGGCAGAGGCAGGTGGGTTTCTGAGTTCGAGGCCAGCCTGGTCTACACAGTGAGTTCCAGGACAGCCAGGGCTACACAGAGAAACCTTGTCTCGAAAAACAAAACAAAACAAAACAAAACAAAGCAAAACACTCCCCCAAACCAAACCAAAAACAAACAAACAAACAAAACCGCAGAACTCTTATGCCTTTGCTGTTCGGTAGTCAGGACAAATGCCTTTATCCTCGGAGGAGCAAAGCACACTCCCACTTGCCTGCTTGTTCTCCCTAGGGAACGCAAGCTGCAGTTTGGGTCTCAATATACAACCTCTATCAGCTCGTGAGTCAGTTTAAGGAGAGAAATTTGAGGGGGCTTAGAACCAAGGAAAATAGCGTTTGTTTGTTTGTTTGTTTGTTGTTTTTTTGCCCCCCCCCCCCGCATCCTCCCATCCTGAACTGTTTTCCGGGTGCACAGAAGAGGTTGGTGTCCACAACGCGCCTATTAGATTTGTTTTTGCTTTGTTTACAGGGGCTGCCGCGCTGTGCTCTTGTAGGTCTTGGCAGTGTCCAGCAATTCCCCAGCCAGGCTTTGTTAGCGGCAGATGAAGGATTCATTTGACAAAGTTGCTAATAGCCTGGGAAAACAGCAGTGGGACCTGGGTTAAATAGCCAAGTGGTGTTATTTGCCAGTTGTTTGCTCTAGACGCTAGAATAACTCCAGGACCAACTGGCCTTAAGTGAATTATTGACACAGCGCGCGCCAGGCCTGAGGGAGCTGCAATTAATGGATTAATCACACGCAGCCCCGCAGCCTCGCGTGTTAACACAGGGGATTTAGTGGCACTTCAGTAAGTTGTTGATGAGGCCTGCGGCGGGATGAAAACCCTTAGAATACAAATGTGACATCCTATGCCCCTTTATTTGTTAGTCAATAATCTGAATAACCCCGGTTTCACAGCTTCTGTGTTAGATTT
This sequence comes from Mus minutoides, assembly GCA_902729485.2. Taxonomy (NCBI): domain Eukaryota; kingdom Metazoa; phylum Chordata; class Mammalia; order Rodentia; family Muridae; genus Mus; species Mus minutoides. Next base: position 26,218 of record CACVCL010019784.1, on the reverse strand, counting down.
GCCGGTCCTTTCTCTCCTCTGCTAATCGTCAGCGAGGCGCGATAGGGTAGGGACTTTAACTCTGATTTGAGGCCCCTTCCCCCTCTCCCCCAAATAAAAGCACAGGTTTTTATCCACATGCGTATATTGCACAGACATCAAAGAAAAAAAAAAGCCTCATGCATTTCCATTAAAGCCGTGCGGACCAGGGGGAGGCACCAAGCTGGGTGCGGGCTTTTGAGGTGGTGGAAATTGATAAGGTTCATCTGCATACAAAAGGCTGAATGGAGAGGCGGCAGGGTGAGCGAGGTCGGACACCCAGATGGATTTTTTAATTCTGGGGAAAATAACACCACGCTCACAAGTGATAACTGAGCCTTTCTTCCCAACTCAGACCAAAATATGATTTCCATTTGTGCATTGGAGGAGAAGAAAATTATACAGAATTTCATTCTGCAATATAATAAGGCTTCACTCTGAATAATGCTACCATAAGGCAGTGTAATTACTGAAGGGCAGAAAATACACTTTCAGTTTATATCTAATCACAATACCACATTGTCTGCTTTGGGAAAAAATCTGGGGTTGCGGGTACGGCATGGCACGTTACTGGACTGTGCAGGGCCTGGGCGGGGCATAAAGGAGAACACCTGGGTCTCTTGGTCCGGGTCATAACTGGATACCAAGGCAGGTGGTGGGTTGTTGACCGTAGTCCAGAAAGCCAAGGGGCTTCCAGGGGCAGGAAGGACGATCCATCCAAATGATGGTTACCTTAGCTTGGCTGACTACAGGAACGCCCAGGGAGGCTTTGGGTAGTCAGTGACTTACGATACCTTGAGAACCATAACCTTTTCTTTTCCTTTTTACCATGTATTTCTCATTCATTTTAATATTTACAAACATCAAAACCCAGTGGAAAAACTATTCAAACAACTGTTAATATTTTCTTGGCTTTTTCTTTTTTTATACCTGTAGAGGTTTTGTTAGTTTGCTTTTATTTATTAAAAAAAAAAACAACTTTTTGAAGTATCGAGTATCAAACCCCTGGATCTAAGGCATGATCTGATGCATACCCTCCCCCACACACTTTTTTTTTTCCGTTTCATTCTCTTGTTTCATTCATTTCTAGATAGAGAAACCCAGTTCCCAGAGCACCAGGATTTGTTCCCACAGACAACATGCCAGTTCCCGTTCTCCCTGAGAGCATGTCCTAGGAACAAGTGCCAGAAACCACGGATTATGCAAAATTTGGCTATATTTTTCCTATGTGTATATACTTGTGATAAAGCTTAACTTATAAGCTTTATGCAACTAGGGAGGAAAACCTAATAATAAAATAAAGCAATTGTATAACATGCTGTCATAAAGTTCCGTGATCGTATTCTCTTAAAATATCTTACTGTACTGTTTGCTGTTGTGATCTTAGCCAGTGGCCTTTTTTGACCCTTTGTTAAATCGTGAACTTTTACTTTTTCATATAAAGGAAACTCTCTCTGGTTTCTCTTTGGCACATCTACATTGCCAGCCTCAGCATGCTTGGGGACCATTATTCAGTAATGAAAGTGATACCCAGGGCCAGAGAGGATGGCTCAGTTGGTAAAGTGACTGCTGTACCAACAAAAGGATCTGAATTCAGTTCCAAAACCTCTAGTCTTTGCTCTGCTGAGCACCGGGGAGAGAGTGGGGTGAGGTGAGCCCTCAAAAATAAGGTAGAGAACAATCCCACAGACTCCTGATGTAGACATGTGCACACACACACAAGAGGGCAAACCAGAAAGACACTCAATGGGGACATGTGCACACATACACATGTGCACACATACACATGCTGCACACATACACAAAACAGCAATCCAGGAAGACCCCATGTAGACACGTGAGTAGAATACATTACACACACACATATACACTCACACACACATACTCTCACACACACTCACACACTCTCACACTCACACACTCTCACACTCACATACACACACACTCTCTCTCACACACATACTCACACACATACTCTCACACACTCACATACTCACATACACACACACTCACGCACACATGCTCTCTCACAATTTTTTTAAGTAAGAAAACTTGAATGCAAACACTGCTCTACTGTCACAGTCTATTTGATAACTGAGAACCTTGTGGCAAAGCAGGTAGCATAGATGGAGGGAGCACATTAGACAAAGGGATGATGCAGACTTAGACAGGTCAAAGCAGGAAGTTACAAGATGGTGTGCAATTTAAAGCTTGTGAGTTCTTTCTGGACTTTTCCACTAAATATTTTTAAATGATAGGTAAGTAAAATTGAGGGGAAAGGGGAGGGGAGATGTTACTGTATTAAAAACCATCAATGCTTAAAAACGAAATGTTTCAGATCATATTTCATACACAGCATCAAGAAACCTCTAGGTCTTTACTAGGCTCTAACCTAATGGTTCCCAAACACTAAGTGCACAGGTCCATCCTATGGTTTTGGTAAGACACTAATCGCTAGACCCCACTCTCAGAGCTTCTGAATTGGTAGGGTCAGGTGAAGCTCCAGATTCTGCCATTCCTCAGGCCCCTGAGATGCTCATGTTGGCTTGAAAAACCTATCATGTCTTTGAGTACTGTGGGTAGCACTGCTGCTAGCACAAAAACGTGAAAACTTGCAAGGTAGAAGCTCTAGAGGGTATTTTCAGAATAAGGCCAGCTTCTGCATCCGTGCCTCAGGGAGAATCATGGAAGAGGCTGTGGGAAGATTGTAAGAACCAGGGTAGCAAGAAGTCTGATGGGAAACAGTTTCTCCTAGAGCTGCCTGCATAAACAAGACCGAGCACAAGCAAGATCAATGGATGGGTATGTTAAACATGCTGAAAGACTTGGTACTGGGTTTCTTCGCATCCCTGGTTCATTGCAGGATATAGCTCAGCCATTTCTACATGTTGGTGTTCACTTGGTACACGAATGAGGAGACTTTTCTAGGTGGTGGCCATAGGATGCGTCCCTAGCCACCAGCCAGCTATTGAGGTAAGCAAGGATAATCTCTGCAGAGTCCAACAGAGTCCTGAGTGCTGCAGTCAAGTTAATTGAAGAAAGGGGAAATCATCAACTTTGAGTCTTTGGGTGGCCACTTCCCACTAGTGGAGAAGAGACCTAAGAAGAATTCGTCCTCTCTGAAACTTTTATGGCCAGATATTCTCTCAGTTTTCATCATGAGAATAGAAAAGAAACACATACACATTCCCAGTGTCTGAGGCTCTAACAATGAGCTGAGATTCCTTTGCAGTGCATTTGCATTCGTAGTGCTGAACAACTCCTCAGAGAGAGGAGGCCAAAAAATACCATTGAAGTTATGAAAAGACTTAGGATCTCAGAAAAAAAAGTAATAAAAAAGGAACAGGGCAGAAATATGATTTTGACTGATGTAGCAGTAAATATAAGAAAAATGAGTTTGAAGTAAGATTGGAAAGAATATTTTGTTTCTAACAATTCAGGTCTTCCTCATAATTGGAATTCCAAAGTACCAATGCGATTTTTAAATTTCATGAGTACAAGAATCCATCTCTCAAGTACGCGATCAGAAAAAGAGACATGGAAAAGCAAATCTTGCTAGCATTGGGCTTTTGTGTGAAACACCAAGAAACAGGAAAGCAGAACCTGGAATGCTTTGAGAGGATGCGATAGAGGGATTCCTAAATCCTGCAAATGAGAAGGCAACAGGAAAGGATTCTTAAGCTCTGTCCTGAAGCATCCTCAACCGTGTCTTAGTGTTAAAGCATTTGCTGAGCAAGTGTGAGGTCTGGAAATGGGTTGCCTATAAGTCTAGCACTTGGTGTGGAGATAGACTATCTCCAGAACAAGATGGCTGGCAAGATGGCTGTATTGGTGAGCTTCTGGTAAACTGAAAAATCTTTTCTTGATAAATAAAGTAAAGAGCAATTGAGAAAACCCCTAATATGAACCTTGGACTTCCTCATGAATATGTTCATTTGTGCACACTCACACCCATGTGCCACCACATGCATTCACACACACACACACACACACACACAGACTCTTTAACCAGAAACACACATATCCTATAAAAAGTATCATGTAAGAAGTGAGTTGCCAGATAAGGGTCATAAGGATGGCTAAAATGTTTACAAGATAAACTGAGAGTAATTTGTTTAATTTTCTTCCTCTCCCCTCTCTCCTGACTTCAACTCCCAAACTCATAATATTTTCTAGAAGCCTGGTGTTGAACAATTAGCCAAGACATACGTAGTTAGGTGTAAATCTCTAATCAAGCTTTTATAAATCTGAGTAGATTGTTTATTATTATTATTATTATTATTATTATTATTATTATTATTATTATTATATCATCATACAAAATCCATCCTAATCCAAAATATTTTGCAGATCTTGTCTCCTTAGTCTACAAAAGAGCTATGATAGGCAAAGGGATCAGCAGGACTAAGTTTTATAATTGTTGCTTTATTTGCTTTATACCATGTGGCCATCTTACCCAGGATGGTGGTAAAGTTATATGGCATGTACCCCTAAACAGTAAGGATGGCTGCTGGTTACATGGGTGCTTCCATCCTGATAAGGTCATTAGTGAAGGTAGAGGAGATCCGCATGGTTGCTGTTTTAAAACATCCACTTTCCTAAAGGAGAGTTGAATTCAAGTTATATACAATAAGTAGATCTATTTTTCTAAATAAAAGATTCAACCTTTTGTTACAAGTTTTAAGCTAACTTTTGCTACAGATTTTACAAATTTTTTAAAGCCATGCTCAAAGAACTTACAAATTTGTTTACATACAATAATCTTAAAATAGTTCTTGAGAGCAGAACGTAGAGAAATCATCGAGAAAAGATTTTCAAGAGTGGGAAGTTTAAAGACCCTAAAGATAAGAGACTTTGGTGTCATTTGCTTGTGCAGTAGCAGAAGCTGTCACAATCTGTGAGAATTTGGAACTCGAGTGTGCGGTCTTTGGCCATTAAGCTGTACTGAGGTTAAACTGTTTGCAGTCAGAGGAGAAAAAGACGTGTTGGGAAACAAACTTCTCCATAGGGAGGGTTCCAATAAGCTCCAAGAGGGTGCTGAGAGAAAGAGAGCATTGTAGCCTTGAGAAACAGGGCAGAACAAACAGGAACTTCACTGGAGGAAGGCTGCAATATCATAGTGGCCATGGGGGTGTGGAGAAGCAGTGGGACTGCCAAGAAGATGAGAGACAGGAGGGCCAACGGTGGCAAGCACCAACTCTACCAGGTGGACGATTACAATATTGTGGAGACCATGAGGGCATAAAGAAGCAGTGGGACTTCCAGGAGGAGGCTAAGAGAGAGAAAGGGCAAGGTCACAGAGACCCAGAAGGGCTTAAGGAAGCTGTGGAACCTCGCAGACAGCTCCTAGGGGGAGGTGAGGAAGACAGCTCCTAGGAGGAGGTGAGGAGGTTTTAGGGGTGATGCTGGGAGAACTGGGCGGAGCCACAGGTACTGAATGATGCTGAGAGAGCAGGGAGGAGCCACAGGTTTTGAGGAATGTTGAGAGAATTGGGCGGAGCCACTGGTACTGAGTGATGCTGGGAGAACAGGGAGGAGCCACAGGTATTGAGGAATGCTGGGAGAGCTGCCAGCATCTGCTTTCATAAGTCAATAGGCACGCCCGCTAGCCACATTTCCAGGTTCCTGAGAACTAACAGTATCCACAATATTTAATTTTCTTGCCTTAAGATTTTTTTCAACAATTTTCTGAAGTTTTATTTACTCAGGAATTTACAATGCATTTATAAACTCGCTTTGAGAACATTATAACCTGAAATCTATGGGCACCAACAAACTAATTTTAGTATGATAAAAGCTAAAATGATTTTAAGAGAAATTTTCAACACACTTGCTTGAAGCCACATTCCCTTCTTTGTTATTAAAACTGATCCCAGAAAAGGAAAAAAGTTGAAACTTCCAATACCTTCACAAGGTTAAAGTGTAACCAGTGTCAAAGCCTAATGCTTAAAGTGGATTCCCTATGTCCTAAACTCACAAAGCAAAAATTGTATGTAGTATAAAGATAAACTAATTACTGACAAATTAGTTCTGGAAATTATTAAAGGGAAATGTATCTTGTATGGACTGGGTTTCTCCAAGGAAACAGAAGCAGAAAACAGCTATTATAAAGGATTGGTGCAACAGGTTACAGAGTCCCAAAATGACCAGTTTGCAAACTGGAGACCCAGGAGAGTTTGTGGTATAGTTCTAGACTAAGTCCAAAGATTTAGCAACCAGAGAAGCAGTGGTCTGTGATCCAATCAGAGCTGAGGCAGGCTCCAGACCCAAAAGTCTTGATGCTTGAGTTTGAATCCAAAGACAATGACATACCAATGTGTACCTTCCTAGCAGTGAGGCAAGAAACACCAGATCAGCAAACTCATGCTGATATAACAAAATGTGTCGACTAGGTGACACATAGCGAAAATTCTTTTCTCCTAGTTTTGAGGACTATCAGCTCAAGGTTTAAGTGCTGCCATGGTTGATTTTTGCTAAAGGCCTTTTCTTCCTTTCTCTGTGTCCATACGTTGTAGGGATAGAAAGAAAGAGTAAGCTCTCTGGGAAGTTTTTGCTTTAATTTCATTGTGAAAGCCCCAGCTAATGACCTCATCTAAAACTGTTTTCTAGAGTCCCCACTACAAAACTCCATCACAATGAGGTTGAGGCTTCAACACAAGATTAAAGGCACAGAATTCAGAACACAGCATACTTTAACTGGCAGGATTACTTTGGAATCTATCTTTAAAAAATATTTGAATTACATTTTTTTTTTCATCTATTTTGTGCTAAGCTGCCATGGTCTCACATGCCACAGTATGCATGCGCAAGCCAGAATATAAATTGTGGGGGTTTAACCAACTAAAGAACAAGCATGGGCTGGATCAAAGCCCCCAAACGTATGTAGCAGATGTTCAGCTTAGTCCTCCTGCAGGTCCCCCAACAACTGGAGTGGGGGCTGTCCCTGAACCTGCTGACTAACTGTGGATGCTGTTCTCCTAACTGGGATGCCTTGTCTGGCCTCAGTGGAAGAAGATATGACTAATCCTGAAGTTTGATGTGCCAGGTGAGGTGATACCCGGGGGGTGGGATGGGGGCGGGTTCCTCTTCTCCTCTGCGAAGGGAAGTGGGGGGGAAGGGGCTATGTGAAGAGGACCTAGGAGGAGAGGGAAAGCTGTGATTGGGATGTAAAATGAATTAATAAATTAATTAATGAAGAAAATTATGGGGGTTAATTTTCTGCTTTTACTATGTGGTTCTGCAGAATTGAAATCAGGTTGTTGAGTTTGGTTACAAAAATCTTTACCCACTAAGCCATCTTGCTGAATATTTTTTAAATTAAGTATTTTTTTAATCTAATTTAGAAATATATCTAAGTTAAATTAATCTAATTAAGATGTTAAATTAGATTGTCTCAATTAATGGAAGTGATATGCTCAATCTTCAATATCTATTTCTTGTATAAAATGATAAAGGCTTTAGGACCAAAAGCGCTTATGTTGTGAGTGCAATTCTACAGACAGAAATGGAAAAGATATGCACTATCATTGCTATTAATCAACATTTTTTAATGTCCCAACCAGGGCAGTGAGAACAACAAGAGATGTAAGAAAGACAGAATCATCACTGCAGATCAAGTGATTACATAACAGGAAAGTACTCCAGATTGAACGAAAAGCCATTAGACGTAATGACTTTAGTTAAGTGGCAGTATCAGGATCAACGGTAAAAAAAGTTGGTGACTTTCCTATGCCAGGATAACTGGAAAATGTGAGGACAGGCATTCAGTTTATAGTGGCAACAGGAAGGCAAGCCACCCAGGAGTAGGCATAGCAGAAAATGTGCAACAGCTTCAAGGGCACACTTCAGAACTTCTGAAGTTATGAAAGGCGATGGTGTCTTTGAGAAGGAAAACGGAAGGCAGAGGCTCTGAGTTGTGCAGAGAAACAGCTCTTCAGGATAACAAACGCCTCTACCTGGGCCTTAAGATCTGCTCTCACCTGGGCATTCTGAGACATCACACAGGATCCCATTCTACAGCTCCTTCATCTAGCCCAGGCTGAGTGGGCTCCTGTCATTTTAAGATCGTCTCTGCAACATTTAGAAAACTTACCTTTTTGATAATTTCTAGCCGCATTCTTGTCTATTTTGAAGAATAACACCTTATCCCGGAGTCATCCCAGATTGATATTTTTGTTTCACCATTAATAATAGCAATAAGTATGTAAACTGTCCAGGAATAAATCTTACAGAAAACAGTAGATGCTAAGGCCAGGGAGGAGCACTACAGGCCCTTCCTATCTTTGCTATTTTCCTGTGAACCTAAAATCATCTTCCAATGAAGCTTCTTTAAACATGTGCAGAAAAGCTGTAATGATAATGTATAATACTTTATCAAAGGACATTAAGGAAGTCTGAAACACCCATATTTACAAACCAAGGGAATTAGTAATATGACAAAGCCAGTTTTTCCCCAGCTGTCTACAGATTCAGGGCAAGTCCAATAAAAATTTCAACAGGATTTTAAAAAGAAATTTGAAAGTCCATTAACTTTAAATCCATAAAAACTGGCAGTCACAAGAATAGCTGAAACACCCTAGAAGAAAAGATAAGAAAAGATACTTGTACTTCAGATATTAATTATTATCAATTATTATTATAACTGTGCCAAATCTCTGTGGCGACAGCATGTGGCTCCAGACTAGAAAAGCAGGCAAATGAGAGGAAACTAACCAGCTGCTCCATAATTCAGAGGTTTGACATTGACCCATGACGACCCTGGTTAGGGTTGTCTGGTTCCCCTGTTCCAAAGCTTATTCCTCAGGGATCCGCAGAACATAACCTTATTTGGAGATACGACCTTTGTGGGTGTAATTAATTTAAGATCTAGATATTAAATCGTCCTAGATTTAGGTGAAACCTAAGTCCGGTGACTTATGCCCTTATGAGCAGAGGTAAGGACACAGAGAGGAAAGTGGACTATAATTAGGAGATGGGCTAAAATTAATCAAAGATTGTGAAGGTTAAGGGCTGAGTTCTGTGCCCCTTCCCAGATTCATAAGTGAAAAGCGTAACTCCCTAAATGATGGTATCAGGAGACAGAGCTTTTGGGAGGTGATTACGTCATAAATGCAGATCACACGTGGGAGTGGTTAGTAACCTGATTAAAACGGACCCAGAATTCTGCCTGGCACACTCCACCAAGAGGACAGAGCCACTGGATGCCACCCGTGAGGCGGGAAACCAGCCAGCATCAGGCACTGAATCTGGCATTTCCTTCAACTCAGATTTACCTTCCAGACTCCACGGCTGAATAGCTTGTTCTCTGTGGCATTTCTGTTTTGCAGTTAAGGACAGTCAGTGAAGGACTACTCATATGCAATTCCACATGAAGACACATATTTGAAAACCTAGGGTTTGCATATGTGAGAGAGGGAGTGGCTTTGGTCTCTGAGCCTGAGTCACTGCCCTCATTACAGTATTTTCTAGTTCTATCTAGTTCTAGTTCCACATAATTTCATTGCTCTTTATACCCGAACAAAGTTCTACTGAGTATATCTGTATCACAATCCATTTCCCATTCTGTTAACAGACATCTCGGCTGATTCCGTTTCCTGGCTATTATAAATAGAACCGTAATAAACATGTATCTACATGTATCTCTTGGTAGCATGTAGAGTCCTTTCGTTAAATGCTCAGGGTGATGCCTCTGGGTCATGTGGTGGTTCCATTTTTAAATTTTTGGGAACCCTTTGCCTTGATTACTTTAGTCACTACACAAGGGTGCATCCCTACCAACCTTGAATAGAGATTTCCCCATCCCACATCTTCACCAGCATTTCTTGTCATTAATTTTCCTGATCTCATTTTGCCTGGGATGAGATAGAATCTGAAAGCAGTTCTCATTTGCATTTCTCCCATGGCTAAGGATTCTGAACACCCTTTAAAATATTTATTGGCTGTTTGTGTTTCTTCTTTTGAAAACTCTGTTCAGCTCGTTGGCCCCTTTATTGGTTGGCAGTGTTGTGTTTGGTGTCTAGTTTTTTTTTTATAGTTCTCTCTCTCCCCACCGCTCTCTCATCCCTCACTCCTCTTGCTGTGATGTGTGAATCTCTGTGTTATATGGTTGTGTGTGCAGGAGCATGGAACCACATGTGCCTGAGTGGAAGAGGGATGTCAATATTAAGTGTCCCCTCTCTCACCCTGCATTGAGCAAGCTCTCTGTTTTAACTGGAATGGCTGGCCAGCCAGCCCCCAGGATCCATCTCACTTGGACTGTGGTTGCAGGGGCATGTCACCATATCTGGCTTATTACACAGGTGCAGAGCCTCATGCTCACATAGCAACTGCCAAGTTCACAGAGACATTGTCCCAGTCCTGCAGTTCTTCACGTGTTCTGAAGGCTAACATTCTGTCTGAACCATACCCAGCACCAATTTTTGCCACTCTGTGGTCTGTCTGTTCACTCTAAGGGTTTGTCTTTACAACAGTTTCATAGTTCTATGAGATCTCATTCATCAGATATTGGGGCTATTTCCTGTGTTGTGGTGTGAGCTCATAGGCAAATGCTGAAGATGGTGATGCCAGGATGATCTCAACTTTGATGCCAGCCTGGGCTGCACCTGCCTTGTTTTCAGCTGATATGTCCATCTGTTGTTGCTGCCACCACTGCCACCAATTTTCTGATGATGTCAGGTGCCAGTCTTCAGCTTTCCAATGTAGACTGAAAATCAGTGACTCTTTAGGAAGCTTCCAAGCCTCAGTGTTGGATTGAGATGGCTGAGGCCACCAGATTCATGGGCTGAGAAGGTTCAAGGTTCTTAGCTTCTCCAAAAGTAGATAGACAGCCCTGCTGAATATTGTGTATAGATAGCCTCTATTGTGTAAGCCAGTAGAATGGATCTTTCTTTGTAACATATGAACATTCTATCATTTCTGCTTCACTAAAGAACCCTGCCTAGAGCAGCTTTATATTTTAAGGGTTTTTTTTGGCAAAGTATTTTATTAAGTACTTTTGTGTTTAGGGTGGTACATAAGCTCAGTAGACTGCTATGGCTGGGATACAGTGTAATTTACCATCCCTTTAAGGAAATATCTCTACTCAGATGACATTAGTCCAACTCCATTTTGTGTTACTGTAACAGAATACTGGAACCTGGGAAGGATGGTTTATAAAGGGGCAAGATTAATTAATTTCTCATAGAAATTATGGAAGTTATAAAGTTCGAAGTCTGAGAGTCTGAATCTAGTGAGGACCTCCTGCTGTGTCATCAAATGGTAGAAGGTGTGTGTGTGTATGTGTGTGTGTGTGTGTTGCTGAATTCATGGCTTTATCAGAAATTCACTACTGTGATAGCTGGTCTAATCATACTAACAGCATTGATTCATGCTTGAAAACAGAGCCCTCATGATATAAGGTTCTAATCACATTTTAACAGAGTTCCATCTCTTACCTTCGTTACACTGGAGATTATATTTTCACTACATAAATTTTGGAGTACATTCAAACCCTACCCTCTGCCAAGAGTACATATTAGACAAAACAAAATCGGATCCTTTAGTTCTGAGTCCCAGAACTAGACTAGAAGCCATCTTTATCTCTTCTTCTCAAATCATCCCTTTACCATGCAGAAAGTGCCTTGTCTGCCTCCTGTTCTCATCCCAAATCTTTGTTGAAATACTGCTGAGACTGGGATTTCTCCATGCTTGGCTCTGTGGGTAAACTGGGTAAACTGGGTGTATATAGTTATGCCAATGTCATCCTCATGTCTGGTGGGGGGGGGCAGACTTGACACTACCTGGATACCTTTATCTTCCTCTTTCTTTTTAATTTTTCTCAAGAGAGGGTTTCTCTGTGTAGTCCTGGCTGTCCTGGGACTAGCTCTGCACCTCAGACTGGCCTTGAACTCAGAGATTCGCCTCCTTCTTCCTCCTGAGTGGTGGGATTAAAGGTGTGCACCCCACCATCCGGCTGGTTACTGGTGTTCTTGTTTCTTTGAATTATTGTCTGATGTGATCTTTTCTATCTGGTGATGTCTGTGTTTTCTTTTAATTTTGAAAGATGATTTATTTTTACTAGACATAGTTATTTTTGCATGTATGATCATTGATAATGCCTGCCACGTCAGTCCATCCGTGGGTCTCTCCGAGTTGGTACTCCAGTTTCCTGGCTTGAACTCTGTCTCCTTTGGCACTTTGTGTATATTTTTTTCAGGGTCCACTCTGGACCAAGTTGCATTACTAGTACTGCAGCTCCTGAATGGATTACTTTTGAAAACTCATCAGCCTTTATCTTTATTTACTCAGCGATGATTCACAAATCAATATTTCCTGCTTAGCCTATCAGATCTCCCCACTAGGCTATGGAAAGCACCACCCTGATCAACATGCCAAAACAGAAGAATAATCTTTTCCCAAGCACTACTTTCCTTTAGTATTCACTTCATAATCATCAAATTCACACAATTCAGAAATGCAGGAAACATCATCACCATCCTTTATGCAACACTCACATCTAAGCAATCAGGACCCTCTCAGCATAAATCCTATATATTTCTCAATCTGTCCCTTTCTTTCTGTATTTTCTATCACACTTGCAGAGACCTGTCTTTATGATAGAAATATAACCACAGCTTCTCTTAATAAAGCCCGAGAACTTCCTAATGCCCACCAGTCAATGCTTGAGCTCTCTGTGGTAGAGTGAATAGTGACTCACCCTCCCTAGAAGTTTTGCCTAAAACTTATGAATATAGCACTATTTAGAAAAGAGTGTCCATTTGAATGTAATTTATTTATTAAAGATCTTTGAATGAGAACATCCTGGATTATGTGAGTTTTAAATTCAATGAAAAATGTAAAGAAAAGAATAAGAGAGTTGGGGGGGGGAGGAGAGGGGAGAGAAGAAAGAAGGAGAGAAGGAGAGGGGAAAAATACACAGAGAAGATGTTTTGAAGACAGTGGCAGAGATAAGAGTGTGTGTTCAGAAACCAAGGTTTGCCAGCAATCACTTGAAGGTAAGAGACAGAGGGAGTGGATTCTTCCTCGGTGTTCTGGAAACATTACCTTGTGAACACCTCTAGCTAAATCTCTAATTCCCAAAGTATAAGAGAATATGTTTGCTGCTTTAAGCCATTTTATTACACTTGGTAATAGCGGGTAACTAGCCTTAGTAACAAATACACTCCTGTAACTGTCAGTTTGACAGTCTTGAGCAGTAGTTCTCATCCTGTGGCTCAAGACCCCTTTGGGGATTGCATATCAGAAAGCCTGCATATCAGATATTTACATTATAATTCATAACAGTAGCAAAATTACAGTTAAGAATTAGCAACGAAATAATGTTATGGTTGGGGGGTCACCACAACATGCGTAACTGTATTAAAGAGTTGCAGCATTAGGAAGATTGAGAACCATTGATCTAGAATCACTAGGGAGATGGCCCTCTGAGTATACCTGTAAAAGATTATCTTAATTGGGTTAACTGAGGAGGGAGGATCCAGCACAAAAATGGACAAGGGATCCTGGGCTGTAGAAAAAAGGGAGCAAGCAACATTCATTGCTCTCTGCTCTCTGACCGTGGTGTGTCCATTTGCTTCAAGCTCTTGCCCTCTTGACTTTCCCACAGTGATAGACTGTACCCCTGGACTGTGGGCAAAGCAAGCACTTTCTCCCTGAGTTGTTTTTGTCAAGCTATTTTATCACTACAGGTAAAGCTAAGATGCCTGACACGATGAATACAATCTTTCAGTCTAATCATGTCCATTCCCCTGCCTCGGCTCTCTTATTTCACATTTAAATTGAACTCCATTTAAATTGAACTCCATTTTGAACTCTGCTCTTCCTTTGTATGGAATTTTCTGGATTGCTTCCATAATTTTATTCTCTTCTCTGCTTCTTCTGAAGCTCATCCACCCTGCTTAGACTCAGGACTGTTGCATTACCTCATACTTCTCTGAGCTTAGCTCAAGCACTTTCTCCAGGAATCTTGCTGTGACCCTTCGGGAGAGCCAAGCACCCTTTATTCTTCATGCAGGACTCTCAGCTACCCACAGAAAACTCAGGATGAACTCTAAGAAGCCATTGTATCTTTCTTCTCTTCACATTCATGTCTCCAGCCAATTCTTGATTGCAGGCTAATCATGAGAGAACCTGAAGCAAAGGGTATGTTACTTTTTAACTTTTCTTTTGAAATCTTTGGGTCATGTGAAAGGCAAGTGCTGATATCTAAGAAGAAGAAAATCATCAGTCTGATGTGGCACGGATGTACACAGACCTCTTCACATGTTGAACATTGGAATCAACCCCAAGATCAAGTTATTAGGATGTGGGACTTTTGGGAGGTGGATAGTCAGAAGGACAGAATGCTTATGAAAGGTTCTGGTGCCTCTGTGAGAGGTTCAGAGGTCTACTTCCCCTCTTCCATCCATCCTACCACTTGAGGACACATAGAAGGGACCATCTTGACCATCTCTGATGACTCTCTTCACTAGACACAAAAACATCTGGAAATGCTGTCTTGGACTTCCTAGCCTCCAGCACTGTGAGCAATAAGCTGTTATCAACTACTGTACACTATTTTATTACAGCAACATAAAAGAATGTCTTATGTGTAAGTTTAAAAGTATCAAATTGTTTCTAGGTATTATTTATAGATCTTGTGTCTAGGAGAGATGAGGAAGGACCTGATATTAAAACCTTTGGAGGGAGCCTGGGCCTTTAATGCCTCGGCATTAAAGGCTCTAGTCTCCAGAGATGTGGCTGTAAGAAAATAAAATTGTCGTTTTAAGCTACCAAATTTATTATGACGGCTTAAGGAAATATTTAGACATGTTCGTGTCTATGGTTATAAAACAAAAGACAGACAATATGTCAGAGATCTTGGGGCTGATGACAGTCAAGGTCTGGATGGTGTTTATAGAAGGAGAAAGATCAAGAAAAGGTTTATAGAAGGCTTTCAGGCACATGTTATGAAACTACAAGAAGATTCTTTCTGCTCACATTCCCACCAGAAATGTATAAGGTGACTCATTTCAATGCCACACTGCTGCCATTCTTTCTCATTCAACAAAATAATGTTTTTCTTACGACAAAGTAAGATTTGATAGCACCTAGTCACAGGCATGAGGACACTTGTTATGTTTTCCAAAGTGTATAAAGTAATTTATAATTCAAAGAAGAAAATTATAGGTCTCTTCTGGGGTTCAAACCCTGGGGCCAATGCCCACTTGGATAAAATGACTGCTAGAAAGACATTGGGGAATCAGCTACTAGATAGCTGGAGGCTGGGCAGAGAAGAGGGTTAATGATCTGGGTTACTTTCGAATACTATCACTGCCTTCAAGAAACACACAGCGGAAGTATTTGAAGGTAGTTCTCTCTCAAAAGAATTATCAGAAATTAATTTTTATTCATTTCCTCAGGAGAGAGGCTACTCATTGTCAAGAGTTCTTGTTAATAATAATAACTTCAAATTGTATAGTTCTTAAAAGTTTGAGATATAATTAGAAACCAGTTAAAACATACCAACTGAAATTATCTTGCCCAGGACTCTTCCCACTTCTGTCTCTGTGAGTGGCATAGACTAAGTGTTGCTTTGCTCTCCCCAAGTCTTCCAGAGTTATCCTGGAAACCCTGTGTGCATCTTCTCTTGACAGGGGTCTCTTAGTATCCTAGGCAGACACCTTAACAAGTCTCATGATGTCCCATGGAAGTTATGAGCAAAGGATCACAGTGTTGGTTAGTGTACCCTAGCCCTTTAAATAGTGCAAGACATCCAGGCTGATGCTAAAATGATATGATGCAGCTGTTAGGTGTCAGTTCATTACACCGATAACCACGAGGCTACCACAGGACACTGGGGATAGGCCACCATCTTCTGTGCTTTACATGACTTTTTTTTTTTTTTGAGTGCACCTTCCTGTCATCAATTTTGAAAAAAAAATTTCAATATCTTGGATAAAAATCTAGTTTTTTTTTCTAATGAACCACATTGGCAGCAGTATGGCGTTGAAATGAGTCACCATATACATTGCTGGTGAGGGTGTGAGCAGGAAGAATCTTCTCGCAATTTCATATCATGTATCAAATGTCTCAAAATGTCTTCAACATCTGGTCATGCAATTTTACTTCCAGGACTTTTTCCTAGACAAGAATAATAAAATATTAGGGGAAAAAAGGTCAATGAATATTTAAAATAGCATTACTTTAACTTGAAAATATTTTAAAAACTACATGTCCAAATTATGATTGTAGCTATATCATGTCATCAAACATGTTTATAAGGAATGTTTTAGACATAAAAGATTGATTATAAAATGTTGAACTAAAAGTTATATTTACTAAGATACACTTACAATGTAGTTTCTGTGGTGTACCTTGTAATGAAGATTTTTTTTTCCAGTCTGTATGCTGCCTCTTTACTCAAACAATGCTGTCATTTACAGTAAGAAGCACTTCAACTTCATGTAGTCCAGTTTGTCAAATGCTAGGCTTAATGCCTGTGGTACCAGAATCCTATTCAGAAAGTTCCTTTCTGTGTCTGTGAGTTCAAATATATTAGTTGTTTTTTCTTTTGTAACATTCGGGGTGTTATATCTTATGTTGAGATCCTTGGAGTTGAAGTTTGTGGAGGGTGGAAGGTGAAGCTCTAGTTTCATTCATCTGTAGGTAGCTATCCAGTTTGACTGGTAGTATTTGTTGAAGATGCTGACTTATTACTAATGTGTGCCATTGGCCTCTTTTTCAAACATCAGATGGCTGAAGGAGTGTTGTCTTTTTTTCTAGACCCTAAACTGTATTTCATTGACTAATATGGCTGTTCTTATGCTGGTGTTATGATTTTTTATTGCTATTATTGTGTAGTATAAAAATCAGTGATGATGATGATGATAAGCCTCTCACCACTCTTCTATTGTCTGGGATTTTTTTGCTACCCTGTTTTTTGTATGTTTCTAAGTGAAATGTAAGATTATTGTTACAGTAGCCCTCCTATATACAAATGGCAAACACATCAAGTAAGAAACTGGGGAAACAATACACCCACAGTCTTAAAAAATAACTTGAAAAAAATCTAACCAATGAAGTTAAAGGTGCAGAGAATGAAAACTCTGAGGCCCTGAAAAAAAGATATTGAAGAAGATACTAAAAGATGGGAAGACCTCCCATGCTTATTATTTTGAAAATGGCCCTCCTATGAGAAGCAAAATTTCTACTCAATTCTTCACAGAGATTATAACAATAATCTTAAATTCCATTTAGGAACACACAAAAAGCAAGATAGTAAAAACCAAAAACTGAACAATAAAAGAATGGTAGGAGCAATCATTATTGGTTTAAAGTCATACTGTAGCACTTCGGTAATAATAAAAATATCACAGTACCAGAAGAAAAAATTAGAATCTATTAGAATTAATTTTGTATCCTGCTTCTTTACTAGATGTATTTATCAGCTGTAGGAATTTTTAGGTGGAGTCTTTAGGGTTTTTTTTTTTTAATGTATGAATGTATAGAGAATCATCATATCATCTGCAAATAAGGATAATTTGATTCCCTTCCTATTATCTCTCTCAGGTGTCTGAATGTCCTAGCTAAGACTTCAAGCATTATATTGAGCAGGGATAGAGAGACTGTACATCCTTATCTTTTGCTAATTTCAGTGGAAATACTTTGAGTTTTCCCCATTTATCATGATGCTAACCATGAGCATTTTGTATATTTCCTTTATTATGTTTGGATTTGTCTCCTGTGTCCCTAGATTCTCTAAGACTTTTATCTTGAGAGATGTTGTTTTTTTGTCAAAGGATGTTGGACTTTTGTCTGCATTGAATAAGATTATCATGTGGTTCTTTTTAGTCTGCTTATGGAGTAAAACACATTTACCGAATCATTTCTGTATCTCTGGGATGAAGGCAACTTAATCACTGTGGATAATCTTTTTTGATGTATTCTTGAATTCAATTTGCGAATGCTTTATTGAGAATTTTTGCATCTATGTTCATTCAAGAGTCTAGCCAATAATGTTCCTTGATTTTGTTCGACCTTTTGTCTGATATCAATATCAGGGTAATGCCAGCTTTATGAAAAAATTTGGAAGTGTTCCCTCCTTTTCAATTTTATAGAATAATTTGATAAGTACTGGTATTTGTTCTTTGAAAATTAGTTCTTTGAGCTGCTTTGACTTGGGGGAGGAGAATTTCAGTCCTGTCTTTTCTGTTGTTTTTATACTCTATGTAGCTTCTTCATTTCTTGTCATTCAGGTAAGGTTCCTTCACTTGAATTTTTTGCTCACTAACTGTTCTTTTGCTAAGGGCATTTGCTTTGTAGACTCTATGTTCACTTTATTATTTCAAGAGTCTTATATTGACTATCTATTTCCAGTATGTGACTATTTCACATGCAAATATGTATACATATGCACACTATATTTTCTTCACATTTTGAGGGAAGTAATTAGAAGTTAGTTTACTGCTATACCAAGTCTTTTAATTATGCTTTCTTGGAAACATGTCTTCTACTCTCTACAAGGTATCCCAGAATAAAATTCAACTGAATGCTTAGTGACTCTTGCTTGCGAACATATCATTGTGTTAAAATAATATTACTAGAATGTGTTATAGTAATTGAACTAGCAAAAGTAGGAAATTCTTGGTACACTAGAAGCTGTGAGAGGTTCTTAGGACATGCAGAGACTATAAAACCAAAGAACATGAAACCAACTCTTAAAACACCTAGAAGAGGATCAGCTGCAAAAGCTAGGATGGGTTTTCTATGGCATTTATTTATTTATTTATTTATTTATTTATTTATTTAAGATAGAGGTGGGTAGGTTACAACAATTTGGTTGTTTTGAAGGTGAGGGAGATCTAGAAGGAGTTTGAGGAGGGGGAAAATATTATCAAATAGACAGTATGAGATTTTTTGAATGAAAAAACAGTTTTAGCAAATCCATTAAAAAAGGAAGAAAGAACATTTTCTTCTAATGGGACAATTTGTTGATGGCAGCAGCTGTCTCTGGCATCTTACCCTAGGACTGTGACTCAACATAATGTATGTTGTTTCTTTGCTCTAAAGATTCTGTTCTAAAGGCCTCTTGCTTTTCCTGGTGATTTCTCCAGAGCCCTGGGTGCCTATGCTTCTGACAAATCTTACTCCACTATTTGCAGTAATCTTTAAAGCAGCAACTATTTTTTATTATTATTAGATATTTTCTTTATTTACACTTCAAATGCTATCCCGAAAGTTCTCTATCCCCTCGCCCCACCCTGCTCCCTTACCCAACCACTCCCACTTCTTGGCCCTGGCATTCCTCTGTACTGGGGCATATAAAGTTTGCAAGACCTAGGGGCCTCTCTTCCCAATGATGGCCGACTAGGCCATCTTCTAAAGCAGCAACTATTTTATCATAGTAATAGGCAGAATTTTGTGACCCAGAACAGGCTGAGAGCTGCAGACCTAGTTCTTAGTCTCAGAACTGAAGGATTTTCATTAAACTTTGAGTTTAAGTTTTTTGTATTGAATGTAACAAATATACTTGGAGGATGTTCAGATAGTTTGAAAAACGTAATTGTATATTGTCAAAGTCCTACTTCAGTCCAGAAGCTGAGATATAAATAAAACACTAATATATTTAACCCAATGTATCTAATGCAATAAATACAAGTATTAAATTAGTAAAAAAATGAACCATGCATTAAAATTTATAAACTCTTTAGAAATGGGTCCTCAAACTGTCAAATTATCATTAAATGTTAATCACTAAAAATGATTTTAAAATGCTAAACTAAGTTTATTGTTTCAAGTAAAGTTTGAGAATAATCAAATTATTGTTTTTAAAGAGAAAAATCATTCTGGTTCCAGAGTTTGAGTTTATAGGCAGAGCAAAATCAGGTCAAGTCCTCTCAAGGGACTGAGGAGCCTGAAAGGAATATGGTAGTGATGGAAGGAAGCATGAAGAAACCAAAGTCTCTTACTGAGGAATCTTCTCTGGACACAGGGAATGTATTCCTGCTCTGCCTTTCAGCCTCAAGCTTTTAAAGGGAGAATTTTCCCTGGATGGTACATCAACTGTGTCCTAAGGCGCTCAAGCAGAGTCAGGAGTCAAGCTCTCTTTCTCCACTTGGTTGCAGAGGAACTTAAGTGACACTTAACATGTTCTCTTATTCATAGGAAGAACAAGAAGAAGGAGGAAGAGGAGGAGGAGCGGGGGAGGAGGAGGAGGAGGAGGAGGAGGAGGAGGAGAAGAAGAAGAAGAAGAAGAAGAAGAAGAAGAAGAAGAAGAAGAAGAAGAAGAAGAAGAAGAAGAAGAAGAAGAAGAAGAAGGAGAAAGACTATAGGTGTGGTGGTTTAAATGAGAATGGACCCCACAGACTCGTATATCTGAATGTTTGGTCCCCAGTTGGTGACTTTTTAAGGGAAGCCTAGGAAATCTGGCCTTATTGGAAGAGTTGTGTCACTGGGGTGGGCTTTGAGGTCTCAGAAGCCCGCACCAGGCCCATTTTGTGAATAAAATGTTACCTCTCAGCTACTGCCGGAGCACCATGCCTGCCTGCTTGCCTGCCACCAGGCTCTCTGACATGACAGTACTGGAATCACCATCTGAAATGGTATGAAAGCCCCTAATTACATTATTTCACTTATAAGTTTCCTTTGTCATAGTCTGTCTCTACAACAATAAACCAGTAACCAACACAATAGGGCTTTACTTCCTGGGCTTGCAATATTTGACCAGGGCAGCAGAGCCCAACATCTCAGGCCATTTATATGATTTGATTTTTTTCCCCTTATATTTTTAAGTAAAGTTACACAAGGGGAAAGTCATTATCCCAGAATTTAAAAATGAAAAATTGTATTTCAACTTTGCCTCTACAGCTCTGTCAATATGCTGTGTCATATTTCAAATCCCAGATCATTTTTGGCAACCCCTAGGTGAGAGGATTAAAAACCTCCCCCTAATCTAGCTGAGAAGGAGAGGGTGGGATTTAAGCTTCCAATTAGAATAAGAAGAAACCCCATGCAAAGCTGAGTATATCTGAGGTGGTGTGCTCTAAGTACCCTGAGTGATACTGATTCCTATTTTCTCCAGTGTTTCCAGTCTACTCGTGTTTCCACATGGATAATTTCTCTCTGTCTTTCCCCAGCCTCCCTTTTTGACAGATCCCAAATTTCCAACAAATACGTTCTGCCAGCATCAAAGGCAAACACATTTCCATACCAGTCAAACCCCGATCAGTGAACTTCATAGTGTATCCAAGTTGTTTAGATGGAGTGGAGTTCTAAAATGAGCCTATGAAGGGAGACCTCGCTCTGCTGGTGCAGAAGCCAGAGGAGACGATGAGCTGACAGCTGTAAAACTCTCATTGAAATGCATGTTTTAGAGGGTGCTTTGAAGCTAAGAGAGAGTGAGGCTACACATACCACACAGGTGAGAACTCTGCCTGCTACCTCAAAGCATGAGACCCTGTGGTTCACCTGTGTTGCCAGGGAGCAGAGAAGAGAGGGATCCTTAATGAACAGGTCTCATTATGCCTGCATGAAGAGATGAGGGTGCTACAGTATCCTGAGATGCTCTCTTAGACAAGCCCCATCTTCACTCACTTGCTTCCTTTGTGTCCCTCTTTCCATCTCCTCGTGAAAAATTCAAGAAACATACCATCATGTTTCTTTTTCAATCGTGTTTTTTTCTTCAAAAATTACCATGGTAGATTAGACTAAAAATGGCCAATAAATATGTTTTTTTTTAAGCTCAACTTCAATTTACCATATTCTAAGTTGCATAAAAGTTTTAAATGGTACCTACTTCTCAGGAAAATAAGAATTCTTTTTTTCACACAGCAGAGTGAAATTTCAAATCAACAGATTCATTTTTGAAGGGCAAAATTTCAATTTACATTAAAAGCCATAAGAATACCCATTTCCCTCAGCAATTATACTTTAGTAAAAATGTAAACCTGTAAAGAATTTAGTTTCAGAAATACTTATCACAGGATTGTTTATAAAATCCAAGCACTGAAAATAAACAGAATGTTGAGCAGTGATTAAATAGATTACATGCTGCCTACACGGAGATAAAAGACATTCAGTGGTATTGATAACATTTTATAAGAGGAATAAGTGATTAGTGAATAAAAGGGTGTGTGTTGTTCTTGTTTTGATAAACATTCTCTGATCTACTAAAGAATGTCTCAGGTAATATCCTAGAGACAGTAGAAAAAAATTAGTGACACTCACCTCAGATGAACTTTCAAGGAAGGAGGCAGATTCATCTTATCTATCAGTGGGAACAGTCAGAGTTAATCAAGAAAAGGTTTGTGATCATTAGAAGTTCCTATGTAGAAGTTAGTGAGTGAAGAGAGGAAGAAGGAAAGGGGGAGTTTCTGGAGAGACAGAAAGAAGACAACAAAATGTTGCTGAGGAGCGAGCAAGGGGAGAGGGATGTAAGCAAGGTGGTGTGGAAACAGAGCAGATTGCTGCCTTTAAAGTATTGAGAAAAAGCACTGGATTGAGAAGATATTCCCAGCGTTGTTAGAAAAGTAAGAGTATATCTCAGAAATTGGTGAGAACAGATGTAAAATTGAAAAAAACCTGCCCATTCAAAATGTGGCAGTGAAGGAAAAATGAGGGAGGAGAGGAGAGGGAGAAGTGAGTTTGGAAGAGATCAAGCAATGTTCCCCAACCTGGAAGAGACCCTGTAAAGAAGCTGGCCCTAATGAGTGAGACACAAGGTTCTGAAAATGGGAGGGAACACTTGGGCCCAAAGCACAGATGGGCAATGTCAGATGACCATGAGGAGATCATCTCTCTCCTTGGAGATAAGGAAAGACAGACAGACATTAAGAAATAAACACAGTGAGTTAGAATGTAATTTAAACACATTCAAAGTAGGCTTTAAGAAGACAAGAGATATACAAAACTTGCTGGTCCAAGTCAAGATTAAGTATTTGGGATACCATTGTAAAAAGTCTCTCTCTGTCTCCATCTCTGTCTCTGTCTGGGTCTCTGTCTCTCTACGTGTGTGTGTGTGTGTGTGTGTGTGTGTGTGTGTGTGTGTGTGTGTTCTTCCTCTAGTCTATTTGTTTGGTCTGTTATACATCTTTGGTTTTGTGCTAGTACCATGTTGTTTTACTGCCATGGATATATAGTATAATGTAGGATATATAGTATAATGTAAAATAAGGAATTTGGGCACTTCCAGCATTGCTTTCTGCTCAGGATTGCTTTGACGAATGGCCAAGAAATACATGAAAAATCAATATCCTTAGCTATCAGTGAAATGCAAATCAAAGTACATTAGGATTCCATTTCACTTCTGTCAGAATGACTTCCAAGAAAACAAGCAACAAATGCTGGAGAGGATCTGGGAGGAAAAGAAGTTCAAATGCTGGCAGGAATATAGGTTATCCTAACTCCCATGGAAACCATATGGAGAATCCTCAGAATACTAAAATTAGAATGGCAACATGATCTAAGCATGTGACTGAAGGAATCTAACTCAATACACCCCAGAGATACTGACACATCTATGTTGATTGCATCACTGTTTACAATAGCCAAAATATGTAATCAGTTTAGATGTCAGATAAATGAGTAAGACAGATTCAGCCAAAAAGAACAGAGTTATGTCATTAGCATGAAACGTACTAATCTGGAAATTATCATTGTATTAATTATTGTTCCCGTCGCTCTGACAAAACAGCAGGACCAAAAGCAGCTTATGGAGGAAAGAATTTTATTTCAGTGTTTTGTCTAGAGGGCTAGAACCTGTGATGGTAGAGGAGGTATGGCAGGTGGTAGCCAGAGCAAGAAGCTGGATGATTGCATCCTCAACCACACACAGGGAGCAGATGGTGCACTAGAAGCAAGGTGAGGCAACACACACTTATATCCTCTCCCAGTGATGCCCCTCCTCCAGCAAGGCTGTACTCTGTAAATGTTCTATGACCTCCCCAAATAAAGCCACCAACTGGGGGCCAAGTTTTCAAATAATAATGGGGGACATTTCTCATTCAAACCACTGCAATTAAGCTAAACAAAATCAGGCAAACTCAAATATTGAAAGTTTTTCTTTTATGTGGAATCTGAAGTTTATATACATACATACATACATACATACATACATACATACATACATACATGTGTGTATGTGTGTATGTGTTTAAAAGATACATTGAAAGGGAGATTATTGGAGGATGAGAAAGATCAACAGAGGGACAGTGGGAGAAGAGAAGGCAATGGGAAGGTATGAAAATAGGCAAAGCACATGATGTACTTGTTTGAAGTTGTAATAGTGAAATCCAAGCAAACAAATAGAACACGTGTTGCTGAAGGAGTCTCATGAGGCTAGTGAAGTGAGATGAACTTATGGTGAGTCCAGCAAGTGGAGATTAGGGGGGATCATGGGATAGAGTGTGTAGAAAAAGAGATCTAGTAAAAACCAAAAGTAGGAACATTGAGAAGGTCATGGCCAACGATGGCACCAAGAGCTGGAATGTGGGATAGGAGAATAAGATGACATCCCAAGGTAACCTCATTTTGGTAGGGTGGCCAGATATGCAGAGGTACTTACTGGAGCAAATGATAGATGGAAAATTAAAAGGCTAAGAATGTTCAGAGTGATTGAAGTGACTGTGGTGGGTGGCAATTGGTATCAAGGTATAACTGAGAATATCAGACACATATCTTTCACACTTAAAGATAACGAGCACGGCTTTACCACCCCCATTGTGTCCCAGTTGTGTGGCCGTATAAAATTGCAACCCAAGCACCCTCTCCAAACCTAAGTCTCCTTATGTGCAGCATGAAGCTATTGTTCTATTAATTTTTATAGAAGTTAAACGAGATAGTACAAGTACCTAGAATACATGTCAACTGTGATAACGGTGATGAGGATGTTGATAATGAAAAAGGATGTGTTTCACATATGGATGCAATTAAAGATCTTACTGAAGATTTGAAGGTATGAGCCTGATTACCTATGTCTAGGATGACAATGAAAACAGGCTCTTTAATGCAGTTGCTATGGTCACATGATGTGGCTGTGGTGCTGTCCGCTGTGCTGAAATACATTTTCTTGGTCTGGAAGCATGCTCCTAAATCCACTGCTCTGTTTCCCAGTACTGTCTTCAGCTACTAGACTTGCTTGAATATCACCAGTTCTTGTTCTTCAATATGTCCACAAACATGGCCTAGTCTGAAAGTGAGCTCTATAAACTACTGTCTTGCATCTGTATTTACTTCAATAACATTCTTTTCATATACCTAGTTTTTCTTTTCTTTTAGTTGTTTTAAAACAAAATACCGTTATTATGCCAATAACACCTTTGAGTCTTTTTATAAGCTTTAATGTTTATTTTTCTTTACTTTGGAAGAACAAAGAGATATATGAGATATTATAGGCCTTCTATATCTTTAAATTATTTAAGTAAAATAAATAATTTGGTACTGAGCCTATTGGGCTTCAATTTTTTTAAAAAATAGCCCAGTAATTTTACATAGTCAAGCAATTAAGTCAGTATACCAATAAACCAGACCCTTAGTTTAAATATTATCTTTTACTTTGTTAACTTAAGCAAAGGTTAATCATATTTTTTGTCAAATTGTGCAAAATGGCAACCCAGAAAAAATGCATGTTTTTTTTTCCATTCATGTATAAATTATTAGGAACAAGCTGGTTGATCCTGATAATCACCACTGCCTGCCAGTAATAAATAATGACCACACATACAAATATACAGAATCTTCAAGAATTAAGTGTAAAACGATGAAAAAAGCCACATGATTCTGGTTCCTGTGTACATATAATTCCACACTAGGCATAGCAGGTATGTGCATGTTTTAAAGGCACTTTTGTAGATATGACTTAGTATTAGGTTTGAGGTTTTAAGAAAAACGAAGATTCAGGGAGGCCTCTATATCTTAAGATGGGTAAGGAGAAAAAATGAGAAGCAGAGGTGGGAAATCGTTCATCAAGGAGATGGGTCCAATTCATCAGCTAAAGAAAAACAGAGTGAAGACTCTCCTCCTTCTCCCCTAACAGAGTAGACCAATTATTTGCATAACTAAATATTTAAATCAGATAATGTCTACATACATGAATAAAATTTTAAACATGAATGACTTATATGCTCATCTTCCCTTTGATTCATAAAGCCCCTTATCCACTTCCCTAATTAATGCCTTCTTTTGATTGGCGACCTCATCTCTGAGACATATCTCAGGAGTCTGATGT